>JAZHYW010021878.1:0-10807 GCA_037355805.1 Ixodes ricinus
ATGTTGAATTCACAGCGCAAAATGACAAGGAAGGATAGACAAGGGAGACAGGATAGAGCGCTGACTAACAACTGACGTTTAATGAAAAGGAGAAAGAGGAAAAAGAACCCAAGAATGTTTTTAAAACATTGCGAAATGAAACCCGCAAAAACATATGCTATAGCTTGAGTTGGCTGAAAATGAATTGCTAATAATACTAAGGTTTGAGCTGCACGCTTAACTGACTTTTAGGAAACGATAGAGTCCCTGGACGACGTGCGTAGAAACTCTGGTAGATAAAAGAAAGAGGAAGTTTACGTTTAAAATATTCACAGGTGCTAAGGATCGTTAAATATCGCGACTTAAAAAATAAAGTTCTTTTGGTGACAAGGCCACGGACGGCGCGCTTACGCAGGCATCCCCAGTGGACAGAATAACCTGTGCCTCGTAGAGCTCGCGAGTTCGTCGTTCCCCGAAACGTTTCAGGATCTTTGTTTTCCTGAACAAGGCGGAGCACTGGCAGTCCCTGACATGTATGGCAAGGTGGCCTGCTGGCGACGACTTTAGTGAAGCGGCATGTTCTCTTAGACGATCGTTCACACACCTTCCTGTCTGACCCACATACACTTTCCCACAAGTGAACGGTATTTCGTATACCACTGCACATTGGCATTCGACGTATCTTTGTTGATGTTTAACTCCGCACACACCCTGTTGCTGCTGCTTGTTGTTAATTTTCGGACACAACTTTTTCAGTTTGTCCGGTGCAGACAACACGACTTTGACGTTAAACTTCGATGCAACTTTCTTAAGGTTGTGGGAAATACGGTGAATGTATGGAAGCACAGCCGGTCGGATATTTGTGTCCCTTTGTATCTTCTGTCGTCCGCGTGAGGTGATAATGGACTCAGCGACGTCATACAAGATTGAACTTGGATAGCCTGAATCTTGAAGACGCTGCACCTGATCATGAAAGCTTTCCCCCGCTGAATGTACACAAGATTTCTTTAGCGCCGCATTTAGGGAGTTTTTTACAATTCCTCTCTTAATAATCTTCGAATGTGCCGAATCGTATTGCAGGAGGCCTTTCTTGGACCTTGGAGCGTACTTCCAACAAGTGTGATGTTCAAAGAAAGACAGCCGTAGATCCAAGAATTGAAGGACGGTGTTCACCGGTAGCTCATGCGTGAACTTGAGCCCTTGTCCTTTTCAAAGAGGTGGATTGTATGGTGTCAAATATTTGTAATTCATTGTCAGCCAGGCGTTGTGTGAGGAGAACCAGGTAGTCGTCCACGTACCTAATAATACTGTGAAACTTGGCCGATGGGATGGGCATCAGCTATTGCCCGATCACACTGTGTGTTTCTCCAGACTAGACTATGTTTCTTTCTTATATCAACCTAATCGCTCATCTCAACGACCTGCATAGGCAAGATTCTATTCTGTCGCTATTCAGATACGGTGCAGTTCCACCGGACCTACAAGGTGTGTTCGGCTCAGCAAGACCATCCCAGCATCATGCCAGGAGGATATGCAAGATCGTCCGCGCTGAGCTGTGGAGGCAAGTACGGTACTACCGAACGTGCCTCTGGGTGCTTGCTGGTGGTGGGGATCCTGGCGGTGGCCAAGGGCGACGACACAGGTCCTTCCTGGATGCAGCAAGTAGGGCGACGGAATTCTTGTGGTCGTCTTATGTACCACACATAAAAGGCCTCCGAGTACAAAACACCAAACGCAAAGGAGAAAGAGTGACCTTGGTGGGAGATGCTATTCTACCCGTAGAATTAAGCAAGATACTTGAAAAAGGACCGAAATTTTGCACAGCTCCAAAACGCCAGGGAGTGCAGCTGTTGTCTAACATCCATGACATTGCTAATAAGGCTCACGAAAGTGAAAGAACCCGATGTATTGAGGACAGTGTCGACGTGCTTTTGCGATCTATGCCAGATGGTAGTCAAAGAAAGATGAACATGTCACGTTTAGTTGAATACTTCATCGCAAACGACTTAAACCTGCTGGTGTCTGATAAAGAAGGGGGCTTTGTGGTTATATCAAGGACAGACTACCTGGAAAAAGCAGGAGTAGCCATAGACAAGAACTTCAACCATCTAGAAGTCAAAACCAAGAAGGTGAAGGCCATGGCGCTCCAACTGTGCACCAGGCTTGAGTTGATGCAGATGAAGAAGCTGATATCGACTACAAAGAAAGATCATTTAGACATGTTTTTTACAGCCAAAACCCACAAGGACGGTTGTCCTTTTCGGGTCGTTGTCACTGAAAAGGGATCATGGCAAGGGTTGATGTCACGCTACTTACTCCGTCACCTTTCTAACCTCGTACTGAATGATCCATTTCTGATACCAAACTCCGAGGAGGTTATACAGTACCTTCAGCACGATACATCGACAGTCAGGTACGGATTTTCGCTCGATGTGGAAGACCTGTTTTATTCGATCCCACATTCAAAATTATTTGCAGCTGTCCAAGAGTGCATTGAGGCAAAGGGAACCACGTCCTTTCAAAACGAATGTGGAATTTCGGAAGAATCATTTCTAGAACTTTTGCAATTCTACCTTTCTGCCACGGTCGTTGAGTTTGAGGGCAAGACTTACTTGCAAAAGAAAGGAATTTGTATAGGGTCGTGCGTGGCTCCGGTCCTCTGCGATATTTTTCTATCACAGTGTGATCGGGCAATAGCTAATGCCCTTCCCATCGGCCAAGTTTCCCGTATTTTTAGGTACGTGGACGACTACCTGGTTCTCCTCACACAACGCCCGGCAGACAATGAATTACAAATATTTGACACCATACAATCCACCTTCTTTGAAAAAGGACAAGGGCTCAAGTTCACGCATGAGCTACCGGTGAACACCGTCCTTCAATTCTTGGATCTACGGCTGTCTTTCTTTGAACATCATACTTGTTGGAAGTACGCTCCAAGGTCCAAGAAAGGCCTCCTGCAATACGATTCGGCACATTCGAAGATTATTAAGAGAGGAATTGTAAAAAACTCCCTAAATGCGGCGCTAAAGAAATCTTGTGTACATTCAGCGGGGGAAAGCTTTCATGATCAGGTGCAGCGTCTTCAAGATTCAGGCTATCCAAGTTCAATCTTGTATGACGTCGCTGAGTCCATTATCACCTCACGCGGACGACAGAAGATACAAAGGGACACAAATATCCGACCGGCTGTGCTTCCATACATTCACCGTATTTCCCACAACCTTAAGAAAGTTGCATCGAAGTTTAACGTCAAAGTCGTGTTGTCTGCACCGGACAAACTAAAAAAGTTGTGTCCGAAAATTAACAACAAGCAGCAGCAACAGGGTGTGTGCGGAGTTCAACATCAACAAAGATACGTCGAATGCCAATGTGCAGTGGTATACGAAATACCGTTCACTTGTGGGAAAGTGTATGTGGGTCAGACAGGAAGGTGTGTGAACGATCGTCTAAGAGAACATGCCGCTTCACTAAAGTCGTCGCCAGCAGGCCACTTTGCCATACATGTCAGGGACTGCCAGTGCTCCGCCTTGTTCAGGAAAACAAAAATCCTGAAACGTTTCGGGGAACGACGAACTCGCGAGCTCTACGAGGCACAGGTTATTCTGTCCACTGGGGATGCCTGCGTAAGCGCGCCGTCCGTGGCCTTGTCACCAAAAGAACTTTATTTTTTAAGTCGCGATATTTAACGATCCTTAGCACCTGTGAATATTTTAAACGTAAACTTCCTCTTTCTTTTATCTACCAGAGTTTCTACGCACGTCGTCCAGGGACTCTATCGTTTCCTAAAAGTCAGTTAAGCGTGCAGCTCAAACCTTAGTATTATTAGCAATTCATTTTCAGCCAACTCAAGCTATAGCATATGTTTTTGCGGGTTTCATTTCGCATGTTTTAAAAGCATTCTTGGGTTCTTTTTCCTCTTTCTCCTTTTCATTAAACGTCAGTTGTTAGTCAGCGCTCTATCCTGTCTCCCTTGTCTATCCTTCCTTGTCATTTTGCGCTGTGAATTCAACATAATGATCAACCAACTAGCCCACCAGATGATCGTGATGCGTCATCACAATAGCAGACTTGCACGTAGTTAGACTACATCTACTCAAGTTAACTGTAGTTTTAACTACTTTTATAAGTAGTTCAGTAAACTTTCAATTACATTTTTATTTCGGCAATTAGTAGTTTGCTTTAATTACTTCTTTTAAGTGAATTCTTACTCAAGTTGCTAAATCATTCTTTGAATTTTAGGTTGCTTTGCCTATCAACAAACATTCGTGCACAAAGGAGATAAGGTGTTGGGAGAGCTGCTGACATTTGCAAAGCAGGGGGAAGCATGTGGCGTAGGAAAGTAGCAGCACTGCACACGAGGCGCGGGGAGCAAACGGAACTCGACGCAAGAGCGGCCGAGCAGCTGCGGGATTAGCGCCGAAGACCGGCGATTCTCTGTGTCCCGAAGTTCGAGGAGACTGGACCCATTTGGAGAGCGGGCTGGTCCCCGCTTCTCACGACGTAGAAACTCTCGCCTCCACGGGAGGTGCACGGTGCATACACTGCATCCCTACTCAAAAGGGAGGCAACCAACTGCAAGCCCCTGCTCTGAAATTCATCTGCTGCCCCGGGCGGTTTGTGCTGTACTCGAAGAATCACGTGCTAAGAGCACGACAGGGCCCAAAATTACCTTTTTGCGCTGCTCCTTCCAAAAACTCAGAATATGCAGATCTTCAAAGATTCAAAAATCGTTCGAGGAAACGTTTAGTAATTCCCCCAACAGCGTTAGGCAAAGAATAGTGTGAACAAGCAGTGTTGGGAAGTACTCTACGCACAAGGTACTTAAAGTACTAACTGCTCTAGAAAAAATGGTACGAAGTAAGTTTTCTGAACATGTACTTGTATTTTCGAGGAAAATAAAACTTTCGATTTCAATGCACATTCTGAATTTGAAAACAAAAATGGCGTGCATCGTCGTGTGAAAATTACTCTCGAGACGTCATCTGGTCACTTCTCCGAGTGAAGTGGCGGTTGTAAGACAATGGAAATAAGTGCCCATAAGTTGATTGTGTCAAATAGCTCGCCAAGAGTAAAACAACTTCTGTGAGGCGACTTTGCCTTATACAATATTTGCTGCCATTTCCGTAAAAATTGATGCCCTCCGCCTGAGCAATGCATACCATTAAGAAAAACATCGTATAGGAATGAAGGGCATCATGAAAGATTGTGTCAGAAGTGCTTATACTTTACCTTGAAATATATTTTATTTATATACGTTACTACAGTGCACTGAAAAGACTTATACTCAATTTTACTTCTGAAGTATACAACCCGAATTTACTTTGCGATTTCGTTATTTCCGAGATGCATTTTTCCAGACCTTGAACCAGTCAACAGTGGTGAAAATCGTCCCCGGACGAGAGAATCTCGGGGTCCAGGCAATTCGCAGTACAGTGATCAAAAAAATATTAGGTCAATACTGAATATTCACGTCAAAAGTAATTTGAGTAGAGTAGAAATTACTCAAATAGAAAGAAATTGAGAAAATTACTAATTACCGTAAAAAAGTAGCGAATTACTTTTTGAAGTTACTTTTATATGTTTTTTTTCTGGTAAAAAGAAAGTACAGAGGTTTTTATCCGTTGGCGAAATTCTGCTAGCCAAATATGAAGCGGCTTTTTTTTCCACAAAAATGCTTCAATAGCTGGTTCTGCTTCTGCGAGCCTAATTGTTTTGTACTTTCTTGATTGGTCAATGATGTACTGCGAATGTGTCATTTTTACTTTGAGGTTTAGCACTGTCTGAGCTTGATTTTTTAGACAGTGTTTGCTTGTTTACAGGGTTGCGTAAATGCATCTAAAAAGTACTTGAAGTAAAGTACAAAGTAAATTCGAGGTTATGTACTTCAAGTAAAGTAGTATAAGTACACCGGGTGCAATGCACTTGAAGTAACGTATATAAATACAATATATTTCAAGGTAAAGTATAAGCACTTTTAACACAATCTTTCATGATGCCCTTTCATTCCCTATACAATGTTTTTTTAACTGGTATGCATTGCTTTAGGGGTAATCGGAGGTGCATCAGTTTTTACGGAAATGGCAGCAAATATTGTATAAGGTAAAGTCGCCTCAGAGAAGTTGTTTTACACTCTCTGACGAGCTATTTGACACAATCAACTTATAAGGCACTTATTTCCATTGGTCTTACAGCCGCCATTACTTCACTCAAAGAAGTGACCATATGACGTCTCGAAAGAGCGGATTTTCACACGACGATACCGCCATCTTTTGTTTTCAAATTCAGGGAATGTGCATTGAAATCGAAAGTTTTATTTTCCTCGAAAAATACAAGTACATGTTCAGAAAACTTACTTCGAGTAAAGTACCATTTTTCTAAACAGTAGTACTTTAAGTACCTTGTACATAGAGTACTTCCCAACACTGCTTGTTCACTATTCTTTATATAAAAACGTTGGGGGAATTACTACACGTTTCTCGAACGATTTTTGAATCTTTGAAGATCTGCATATTCTGAGTTTTTGGAAGAAAGGCAACGCAAAAAAGGTAATTTTTGCGTTGCCCTTTAGCACGTGATTCTTCGAGTACAGCACAAACTGCGGGAGCAGCAGATGAATTTCAGAGCAGGGGCTGCATTTGGTTGCCTCCTTTGAGTAAGGATGCAGTGTATGCACTGTGCACCTCCTGTAGTGGGCGAGAGTTTCTACGTTGTGGAGAAGCGGGGACCAGCCCTTTCTCCAAATGGGTCCAGTCTCCTCGAACTTCGGGACACAGAGAAACGCCAGTCTTCGGCGCTAATCCCACAGCTGCTCGGCCACTCTTGCGTCGAGTCTGTTCGCTCCCCGCGCCTCGTGGCAGTGCTGCTACTTTCCTACGCCACATGCTTCCCCCTCTTTGCAAATATCAGCTGCTCTCCCAACACCTTATCTCCTTTGTGCACGAATGTTTGTTGATAGGCAAAACAACCCCTAAAATTCAAAAGTAATTTGTAACTTGAGTAGAATTTACTTAAAAGAAGTAATTAAAGTAAACTACTAATTACCGAAATAAAAATGTAATTGAAAGTTACTGAACTACTTATAAAAGTAGTTAAACTACAGTAACTTGAGTAGAGTAGTTGAACTACGTACAAGTCTGCTATTGTGTGATGCATCACGATCATCTGGTGGGCTAGTTGGTTGATCATTATGTTGAATTCACAGCGCAAAATGACAAGGAAGGATAGACAAGGGAGACAGGATAGAGCGCTGACTAACAACTGACGTTTAATGAAAAGGAGAAAGAGGAAAAAGAACCCAAGAATGCTTTTAAAACATGCGAAATGAAACCCGCAAAAACATATGCTATAGCTTGAGTTGGCTGAAAATGAATTGCTAATAATACTAAGGTTTGAGCTGCACGCTTAACTGACTTTTAGGAAACGATAGAGTCCCTGGACGACGTGCGTAGAAACTCTGGTAGATAAAAGAAAGAGGAAGTTTACGTTTAAAATATTCACAGGTGCTAAGGATCGTTAAATATCGCGACTTAAAAAATAAAGTTCTTTTGGTGACAAGGCCACGGACGGCGCGCTTACGCAGGCATCCCCAGTGGACAGAATAACCTGTGCCTCGTAGAGCTCGCGAGTTCGTCGTTCCCCGAAACGTTTCAGGATTTTTGTTTTCCTGAACAAGGCGGAGCACTGGCAGTCCCTGACATGTATGGCAAAGTGGCCTGCTGGCGACGACTTTAGTGAAGCGGCATGTTCTCTTAGACGATCGTTCACACACCTTCCTGTCTGACCCACATACACTTTCCCACAAGTGAACGGTATTTCGTATACCACTGCACATTGGCATTCGACGTATCTTTGTTGATGTTTAACTCCGCACACACCCTGTTGCTGCTGCTTGTTGTTAATTTTCGGACACAACTTTTTTAGTTTGTCCGGTGCAGACAACACGACTTTGACGTTAAACTTCGATGCAACTTTCTTAAGGTTGTGGGAAATACGGTGAATGTATGGAAGCACAGCCGGTCGGATATTTGTGTCCCTTTGTATCTTCTGTCGTCCGCGTGAGGTGATAATGGACTCAGCGACGTCATACAAGATTGAACTTGGATAGCCTGAATCTTGAAGACGCTGCACCTGATCATGAAAGCTTTCCCCCGCTGAATGTACACAAGATTTCTTTAGCGCCGCATTTAGGGAGTTTTTTACAATTCCTCTCTTAATAATCTTCGAATGTGCCGAATCGTATTGCAGGAGGCCTTTCTTGGACCTTGGAGCGTACTTCCAACAAGTATGATGTTCAAAGAAAGACAGCCGTAGATCCAAGAATTGAAGGACGGTGTTCACCGGTAGCTCATGCGTGAACTTGAGCCCTTGTCCTTTTTCAAAGAAGGTGGATTGTATGGTGTCAAATATTTGTAATTCATTGTCTGCCGGGCGTTGTGTGAGGAGAACCAGGTAGTCGTCCACGTACCTAAAAATACGGGAAACTTGGCCGATGGGAAGGGCATTAGCTATTGCCCGATCACACTGTGATAGAAAAATATCGCAGAGGACCGGAGCCACGCACGACCCTATACAAATTCCTTTCTTTTGCAAGTAAGTCTTGCCCTCAAACTCAACGACCGTGGCAGAAAGGTAGAATTGCAAAAGTTCTAGAAATGATTCTTCCGAAATTCCACATTCGTTTTGAAAGGACGTGGTTCCCTTTGCCTCAATGCACTCTTGGACAGCTGCAAATAATTTTGAATGTGGGATCGAATAAAACAGGTCTTCCACATCGAGCGAAAATCCGTACCTGACTGTCGATGTATCGTGCTGAAGGTACTGTATAACCTCCTCGGAGTTTGGTATCAGAAATGGATCATTCAGTACGAGGTTAGAAAGGTGACGGAGTAAGTAGCGTGACATCAACCCTTGCCATGATCCCTTTTCAGTGACAACGACCCGAAAAGGACAACCGTCCTTGTGGGTTTTGGCTGTAAAAAACATGTCTAAATGATCTTTCTTTGTAGTCGATATCAGCTTCTTCATCTGCATCAACTCAAGCCTGGTGCACAGTTGGAGCGCCATGGCCTTCACCTTCTTGGTTTTGACTTCTAGATGGTTGAAGTTCTTGTCTATGGCTACTCCTGCTTTTTCCAGGTAGTCTGTCCTTGATATAACCACAAAGCCCCCTTCTTTATCAGACACCAGCAGGTTTAAGTCGTTTGCGATGAAGTATTCAACTAAACGTGACATGTTCATCTTTCTTTGACTACCATCTGGCATAGATCGCAAAAGCACGTCGACACTGTCCTCAATACATCGGGTTCTTTCACTTTCGTGAGCCTTATTAGCAATGTCATGGATGTTAGACAACAGCTGCACTCCTGGCGTTTTGGAGCTGTGCAAAATTTCGGTCCTTTTTCAAGTATCTTGCTTAATTCTACGGGTAAGACTTACGCAAAGGAATCTGTAGGGTCTGCATGGCTCCGGTCCTCTGCGATATTTTTCTATCACAGTGTGATCAGGCAATAGCTATGCCCTTCCCATCGGCCAAGTTTCCCGTGTTTTAGGTACGTGGACGACTACCTGGTTCTCCTCACACGACGCCCGGCAGACAATGAATTACAAATATTTGACACCATACAATCCACCTTCTTTGAAAAAGGACAAGGGCTCAAGTTCACGCATGAGCTACCGGTGAACACCGTCCTTCAATTCTTGGATCTACGGCTGTCTTTCTTTGAACATCATACTTGTTGGAAGTACGCTCCAAGGTCCAAGAAAGGCCTCCTGCAATACGATTCGGCACATTCGAAGATTATTAAGAGAGGAATTGTAAAAAACTCCCTAAATGCGGCGCTAAAGAAATCTTGTGTACATTCAGCGGGGGAAAGCTTTCATGATCAGGTGCAGCGTCTTCAAGATTCAGGCTATCCAAGTTCAATCTTGTATGACGTCGCTGAGTCCATTATCACCTCACGCGGACGACAGAAGATACAAAGGGACACAAATATCCGACCGGCTGTGCTTCCATACATTCACCGTATTTCCCACAACCTTAAGAAAGTTGCATCGAAGTTTAACGTCAAAGTCGTGTTGTCTGCACCGGACAAACTAAAAAAGTTGTGTCCGAAAATTAACAACAAGCAGCAGCAACAGGGTGTGTGCGGAGTTAAACATCAACAAAGATACGTCGAATGCCAATGTGCAGTGGTATACGAAATACCGTTCACTTGTGGGAAAGTGTATGTGGGTCAGACAGGAAGGTGTGTGAACGATCGTCTAAGAGAACATGCCGCTTCACTAAAGTCGTCGCCAGCAGGCCACTTTGCCATACATGTCAGGGACTGCCAGTGCTCCGCCTTGTTCAGGAAAACAAAAATCCTGAAACGTTTCGGGGAACGACGAACTCGCGAGCTCTACGAGGCACAGGTTATTCTGTCCACTGGGGATGCCTGCGTAAGCGCGCCGTCCGTGGCCTTGTCACCAAAAGAACTTTATTTTTTAAGTCGCGATATTTAACGATCCTTAGCACCTGTGAATATTTTAAACGTAAACTTCCTCTTTCTTTTATCTACCAGAGTTTCTACGCACGTCGTCCAGGGACTCTATCGTTTCCTAAAAGTCAGTTAAGCGTGCAGCTCAAACCTTAGTATTATTAGCAATTCATTTTCAGCCAACTCAAGCTATAGCATATGTTTTTGCGGGTTTCATTTCGCATGTTTTAAAAGCATTCTTGGGTTCTTTTTCCTCTTTCTCCTTTTCATTAAACGTCAGTTGTTAGTCAGCGCTCTATCCTGTCTCCCTTGTCTATCCTTCCTTGTCATTTTGCGCTGTGAATTCAACA
>JAZHYW010021879.1:0-15395 GCA_037355805.1 Ixodes ricinus
AACCTACTTCGAACATTTATTAGTTTAAAAATATGCGGCCTTATCCAAGGGTTTCTCGATATTTTCTACTTCCTTTTTCAACCAGGGTTTATGGAAATGCCAAATCAAATGAAATTTTTAGGAGTTTTCAAAAGTAAATAATAAGCTTTGCTGTGATTTCGTTGCATTGCAAATATAATTCGTCGTCCTCAAGGCGTCGTCCTCGAAGTCGTCCTAAAATTCGTCCTTGAGGTCGTCCTAGACGTCGTCCTCTAGGCATCGTCCTAGACTTCGTGAAGATAACAGCTTCGCTGGTCCTTCATTTTCACGTGAGTAAAAGGGCTCTAGAACATTTCTGTTTTGTTTTTAGCTCTTAGATTATACAAAAGGCGCACATCAGATCGGGTTTCTTGAAGATGTCAGTTCTTTTGCAGCCACTGATCGCTCTGCGTCGCCCGCGAAACGAAGCTAATCAACGTGACTGGAACTTTACCAGCTTACCAGCAACTAAACATGGCGAGCTCTGTCGCGCTCTAAGATCTTTGCAGTGTCAGTGGCAAAATAGGTTGACTTCTCTTTTTTTGTAATGGCGTGGCGAATAATGGGCTGTACCGCTTGTACGATAATATTGTGCTCGTGCGATGCAGATGAATTACGTGCCGGAAATTTCTTAACGTGAATTCGTTGAACTACGGTGTCTCGATACATAGGGAAATTAGTGTTGGCGTTTCGTTGCGACTCTGAATAATTATAAAACACTGTTAAGCTGCTTACACAAATAGCTGCCGATAACTGAAATCTGACATGAAGTATATGCGACAGTCTTAGTTTGCTGACATTCATCTGCTTTTTACGCGATGCTTCTGACCTTTTGAGCACGTGAGAGTGCGTCTCTTGACTCAAGCTAGAGGCATACACCAGTGCGGCCACTGCTTCGGTTCACGCAATTTGCCGTTGCAGTAATTCTGGATGCATGTCTTGTCCTGTATCTTGTACTACAAAGAGTGTCGACCTGAAAAAACACTGCACCGCACCATAGTCAGCACTACCAGAAACCAATTGCGAACTACCACACAAAGTTCGCTGCCGTTGACAACAGCAGCTGCTGCGTTGTAGAAATATGCGCTTTAAAAGATTAGTTTTTAGTCGATGTACCTATTTGAGTCAGGATCTTTGCTTTTGGTGAAATAGTGGTCGGAGAAATGCCTTCAAAAATGCGGCTGTTCGCGGAAGGCTTTTAGAACAGGTTTTTTGTCAACAAAATAACACTGAAGTCAACATTTTGGTTAAAATGTTTTTTTACAGAACGTGGTTCTGATCTACATTTTGCTGTACGAAAAACCTAAAACCTTCCAGAACCCCGACGCGGCGACGGCGGTGGGTGCGATTTCCTTCTCTCTCTCTCTGTTGTTCCCTTCTTGCCGTGGGCAAAGAGGGGGGCGAGGGAGAGATGGAAAGAGACAGATGGCGCGTCTTGACATATATGACATGGTTGTGCAAGGGGTGGCAGCGATGAATAGAAAGAGCAATACCATGGCGGAGGGGGGGGGCAGAGGGGGAGGGCGGGGCGCGTCTTTAAATATTCTTTACAAAGCATATCAACACGCGCGTCTTTAAATATTCTTCACGAATATATGAAGATAATATGCCCGCCCTTAATTGTTTTCTTGTTATTAACGCGGAAATGCAACTGATTTCTCAAAATGTGGCAACATTGCGCGTCGATATTAATAAAAAACTCCATCTTTTATTTATTTTTAAACTCCCTTGGCACTTTGCAGTGACTTGAAGCAACTTGTGATGGCAAAACATTTGAGTAACATATGACCTCCAAACGGGGAAAGCTACGACAAACCTTCACTCGGAGCGAGCCGACGTCTTCGTCGTAGCGGCTTTGCCGCACAACACCAAACATTTTGAGCGTTAGTTATGGCATGTATTTTATATTTTTCAAATTCTTTTTTTTTTTTCTAAAGGGGTGAGTATAACTGACGCGAAAATGGACTGTGAGCTGGAGTACCATTAATTAGCTTACAATCCACAGAAACAAAACGGCCCACTCTGCAAATTCGCTAACTATGCATACATAAGCTTAAAACTCTCAGTTGCGCAAGTGGCCATATATGCGTTCGGCCTCTCGGCATATGATGATGTGTCCACTTGCTTGCTTCACCGCACGAAATTGTCGAACCCGTTCCGCAGACAAGTGGAACATGCAGATAATTCTTACTTTCTCACGTAGCACTTCCACAAAGTCTTTAGCGGTGGAAATCGTTGAGTTGAGTGAAGACCTCAAGTTTGTGAGCGTTGCGTGTTGTTTAAGAACACCATCTACCTCATTGTAAGCGCTTTTTCCGTCTCCAGTGACCGAAAAGATCCATCTTGGCGAAGAGTACGGCTTCCGAGACAGTTCGTGCAATTGGAAGTGATTCTTGAAATGCGCCGGCGCTCCGTCTGATACAAAACTTATTTCAGAAAAGACTGGGCAATGCTCATCAGCATACTCTTCTATTGCCTCTATGGCTAGAAGAGCGTGAGCTGTGTCGTGTGTCGTGTCATCGCTTGCAACGGCAACGCTTTACGTGCCTTGCATGGACGTAACCACATACGTGAAGAGAGACACTTAAGTTTTTGTTTTTTTTTTCAATGAAAACTTTGTACTTCGGTTGAGAAGATTACTTCCCAATTTTCCGCAAAATTGAAGTGGAACGTCACTGCCTAGGTTGGTAAGGCGATTCTTGTGTCACGTATCAGGTTTCATTCAAGGTCACGGATCCATGCTCCATGACTCCCATTCGCTCCATGCGTCCCTTTCGCTCCATGACTCCCATTCCCGCAGGAAGGCGGAAGTGTCCATAGCCTTTTTGACAAGTCCGCCGGCGTCCCATAACGCGCAACATATCTCTTCGTCTTCGTCGAGATGGAGCGATTGCAGCGAGATGCTCTGCATGTTTGGGCACTTTTCGCAACGGCGCCGCAAGCAATCGTTCTGTGGAGCGCTGCAGAGGTAGATGCGCTTGAGGTCGTCTTCAGTAAATGTCTTCTTTGAGGCATTTGTTCTTGCCGTTAAAAGCAACTAAAAAATTTACGCAATATATGCATGCGCACACCTCGTGCTCAGGAGTTTTCTCACCCATTTTGGTCGTTGAGAATGAAATTTGGAGATGCCTATTTCTCAATAGGGATGGTCCTTCCTAAACAGCCAGCTGGTTAGCTTCCTTAATAGAGCGGGTCATAAACCTTTTTACAAATTTGGTCTTGTCGTTGATCACGGCTTTAACTACGTCCTTTTTGTTGGGGATTTGAACAGAGCAGGCGAGGTCGTCACGTGTGTAGTACTCAAATGCAACCCTCACGTCTTCGGCATTCGCTTTTTTCCCCATCTAGGGATCAGGGTTGCCTATAGACCTTTCTGTGTACTCTCGTCCCCAGCCACCTAATAGGCGTATCCGGTATGGGCGACGAAAAAATAATCCAACGTTTCAACCTGCAAATAGTAAAAAATAAGGGGAGGCAAAACGAGAAAGTGTGACGGTTACGCTTATATCCTAAATGCCCTCTATTGGCGTGGCAAAGGCAAAGCAATGTTTTCGCCCATACTGGAAGTGACGTCAATTCAAGATGGCGACGCACTTGCAGAAAAGGTCTATACACCACCTTTACTCTACAGTTTTCTTGTTTGACCCAGTCAAGTTGGCAGTCGCTTTCGGCACCATACGCAATATTTCTTTCGTCGAGAAGCTTGGTGGCAGAAGCGTGTACAATTGCTTGCGTTCCTGGTGGGAACTGCATGCCTTCAGCGCTTCGCGGAATACGTCAAACCACTCCGTGCAGTGCAATCAACTGTCTTCGCCGGTGTTCACGTCATAAACGCTTGACAGCTTTCTTCTAATCGAAGAACTCACTTGAGCTAGTTTTATCTTCCAATGCGCTTCGCGCCTTTTTTTGGTTTTACGTGGTTTTTATGGGGTTACCGACGGACTATACTTAGTTTCAGCTTCCGTCCGAGCGCAGCCAAAGGCCGAGGAACGGTTCGCAACTTCGAAGAGTATCTCCTACGCACCACAAAGTGTCCGCAAAAGTAATTCTTTTAAAATAACTGTTTTGTGCGTAAACATTGCACAATATTCCAGAAGTGTACTGCTGAGAATGATTTGCAACTGAAGGAATTAAATGTCTGAAGTTTATGTTTTTATTAATATATGTAATTTCATGTGGTTTGGTGAAAACACGTACATCCGCTGGCGACACGGCTGCAGCGCTCGGTTTTTTTTTTTTTTTTTGTGTGTGTGATTTTGTTCCCGGAATGGCCGAATCATGTGCTTCGCTGCTTTCCTCACCGAGTCGCTTCAAAACGACCTTCGCAAAGGCCCGTTTGGGCATCAGGCGTGACGTGTCAGAGGTCGTGATGAATGTCTACATTTAAATTCGGCGGGAGACCCCGGCCGCGTCGTACCGCGGATACGTTGAAAACAAGAAAAACATCCGGGCCACTACAATTCACTGAAACGCGGCGAAATCAGGGCACTCTCTTTACCTGCCGTTCACATTGAACGTCGAGAAGCTCGTGGAAAGGATGGCGCCTCGAGCCCTGGCATATCCAGACAATACAAGGAAACATCAACGGCCGGGTCATCGGGCACCTTGCAATATGTTCTTAAATCTCAAAACTACGCCAAAATGCCGAACAGGTGGAAAGCACGAACACAGACGCCAGCGGCCAGCCTACGTACTGACGTCCCTTGTGACTAAATTTCAGAACGTGAAAGGGCACTTTTAGACCTGTAGCAGACGATACCATTGATACACCCATAGCAGACGAAATACTCGGCGAGCGCGGGCGGCGCGGTCGACCAGCGGCGCAGCGGAGTGATACAAAATTGCAGGCGAGATCGCGTGACCTATTGCCGGCGTGTGATTGGTTCCGGCCACACGTAGCTTTGGCTGCGATCGGACGGAAGCTGAAACGAAGTATAGCAGCACAGAAGTCTTGACTCACTTCAGCCAGAATTTCACCAGAGTCCTGGAAAGCAGAGTTTGATGTACTCACGTTGTGAGGAGAAGCAATCTCATTCTTGAGGTATTTGTAGCAATGCTGGCATAAAAGGTCAGATTCGTTCACTTTTCGTGGAGCCAGTAGCTTTTCCAACCGCACTTTGTGAAGTGCGGATAGAAAAGCTGGATGTATACATGGTCACTTGCGAAACTGTGAGTTTTAATCTTATTTATGCATAGTTAGCGAATTTGCAGAGTGGGGCCGTTTTGTTTTTGTGTGAGTTCTAAGTTAATTAATGATATTCCAGCACAAAGTCCCTTTTCGCGTAAGTTATACTCACCCCTTTTGAAAAAAAAAGAATTTGAAAAATATAAACTACATGCCATAACTAACGCTCAAAATGTTTGGTGCTGTGCGGCAAAGCCGCTATGACTAAAACGTCGGCTTGCTCCGAGTAAAGGTTTGTCGTAGCTTTCCACGTTTGGAGGTCTTATGTTACTCAATGTTTTGCCATCAGAAGTTAGTTCAAGTTACTGCAAAATGCCAAGCGGAGTTTAAAAAAATTGAGTTTCTTTTTTAAATATTGACGCCCAATCTTGCCACATTTTGAGAAATCAGCTGCATTTCCGCGTTAATAACAAGAAGACAATTAAGGTTGGGCATGTTATCTTTATATATTCGTAAAGAATATTTCAAGACGCGCATTTTGATGTTTTGTGAAGTATTATGAAAGATGGTTTATTTGCAAAAATATTGTGAATATGTCTCTAAAACGCGTTTTTATGCCATGTTTGATTTTGTTCTTGTTTGCATAAAAATATTTTATTGATATTTTTATCTTTTTTGTGTATGCGTTGTAAATATTTTGTAAAATGTATTAAAAGATATAGTGACGTGAAAGTTTTGATGAGGAAATGACGACTGTGCAAAGTAGCATCGTGAAATCTTCTCAATTTCCACGCCTCGAAATTCTCTATTTTATATCTCAGCGAAAAACATTGTTACGGCGTCCATATATAGCTGAATGTTCCTCCCAAGAACATGGCTTACACATACATTTTTAACAAAAAGTTCTAAATTATGACCCGGACCATCATTGCATGAACTGACGTGGAATCACCCCACAGAGAAAGATAACTGCGTGCTGCGCTGCGAAGTACAAAACAATTTGTTTCTTTAATTCGAAGTATCTGGTTGACGGGAACCGATACGATCGTAAGGGACATCACATGGTGCGGACGCGTCGGCACTACTAAATAAATTTTAAAAAAATCTGCTGGTAACGATACTATGAGAACATCGCCCAGCATGGTTGTCTTTACTTCGAAGCCGGGTCAAGTGGGAGCAATCTGTGTCCTATGTGACAAAGGCTCCCCTTATTTTGTCATCTCCTTGCGGAATCTGTCGATTCTCGGGTCACCGCCCGACGCATCTGTTCCATAGAGCAGTCTGACGCACCCGACCAGAAAGACGAAGAATCATATCAATAAACAACGCAAGACGAACCCGCACCCTTCTTCGTTTTTGGCGAGATTGTATTTGCAGTAAGTGTTTGTCGCGTCATTTGAATCAAGCCTCTTCTTCTCAAGATGTGCCATGGATAGGAAGAATATTTTGATCCCGTTCTCTTTGCTGGCCGTCTGCCGCTCGATTGCTTTATTTGTACGGCTTGACGAGTCACTCACCTTCAAGGCGGAGAGTGGAGGTTCCCATGGATGCCGGGTGAGTGCTATCTAGACTGGTGGCGCCACTCAACTGTCATGATTGGCAGACAAAGGCGGAGAACGACCGAAGCTCAATAGTGGCGTTTGAACAGAACGTGTGCTTTAAACGGATTACACAAAGCTATTTAGATCGTTATTTTTAACAAAGTAGCATTCAACCAGATTCAGACTTTGGCTAAAGCTCATTGTAAAAATGCGATGGGGCCAATTGCAATACGGCCTCACTGCAATGGCGCCGAAATACGATAAGGTCAAACTACAACACGGCCTAATCGCACTAACGCCGAAATGCAATACAGAGATGCAAGTCGTCTGCCCCTTGCACAGGTGTTGCGGTGACGTCAGAACGACGCCGAACTTTGATTGGCTTTGAATAAAAGGATACTGGGTAGAGCTCAATGCTAGATGCCTTGAGGTGTACCCACTAGTTTTTCAGTCAGCCAATTAGAGCTCGGCGTTCTGATGTCATCGCAACCCCTGTGCAGGAAGCAGACGTATTTGCGCTCTGCATAGGGTCGACGCGCAGTAGGACACAATTACAATACGGCCTAACTGCCATAGGACTGTAATGCAATAGGGTCAACCACCGATAGGGCCGAATCACGATAAGGCTTAGCTTCAGATAGGCAGTGTATTGACTGATTCCAGAAACACCCTAAATCAGTCAATCAATGAGTCTTATTCAGCTTCAGTAAAACATCAAAAAGGTTGCAGTCGCATCTGGATCCTAAGCGTATTTGGCCAGTTATGGATTCATACCTATATACACAAATAAGCAGTATGGGTTGATCCTGGCACCCAAACTCAAAAATAAAATGCAACTAATAATATTAACTTTTTATAACATTTCTAAATAGTGTTTGTTTAGAGTCGGTATATGATGATCTCGTTTCTTTTATGTTGGGGCTTAATGAGCTCCCATGATTTGTACCCGTATACTGTATTAACCGTTTGTGATACGCTTTGGTATAGGGTAGAGCATAAAACTATTTACCGTCACTTTTCTCTTGACAATACCTGATTCGATAAATACAGAGGATGTAAGCGGTGCATTTATTATTCACTAGAATATTGCGTACCTCAATTACTGCTTTATGATATCTTAGCATAGCAAAGAAATTATTCGTTGTTTTTTTTAAATAAAGGAGCTTAATTAGTGTTATACCAATATATGATATTATTCGCAACGCTTCCTTATAAAGCAATACTATTGGTTATAAATAAGTTTTATATGCAAATCCCAAAACATTTGCACGATATTGTAGACGGTGGAAAAAACTTTAATCTATTAATCTTAACTTTTTCGAATCAAAATACAACTTTGTTTTAAGTAAGTTGTATATAGAATATCCCGATTTGTTTGCATATTGTATGGCCGCATTACAATACGGCCTGGTTGCAATAGGGCCGAAACGCAATACGGTCGATCCTCCATAGGGCCGCATTAGAATACAGTTTAGTTGCAATACAGCCAAAATGAAATATGGTCGACCCGCAATAGGGCCGAATTATAATACATTCTAGCTCCAATATGGGCTAAATGCTGTATGGTCGACTCCCAATAAGGTCTAACGACGACACGGCCTAGCTGAAATAGGGCCGACATACTGACAAACTATATTGTCTACCCGCTATTCGGCCGACCCGCTATTGGGCTGCACTATAATAGGGCCGAATTGCAATAGGGTAGAACTGCTGTAAAATAAAAGTGCAAGAGGTGCATATTTTATCATTAGGCAGCTTTTGAGGCTAATATATTTTATGCCACTGATCGACTAAACCCGACCCAGAGAGCTCTTTATACATGCAAGGGTGCATTCGCAAAACGTGTTTCGCAGCAAGGCTGCACCCCAGCGTGAATTGAACTTCATTCTTTTGAAACGTAAGTTATGCTGTTGTATTCCACGTCTATGGCAGAGTCGTGATCTGCCGTACCTAAAATAATAGAAAAACTCCTCAAGGTGAGTTTTCGAGCAACATACCTAAAATATGTGCCCCAGCCTCAAAGTTAAGAGAAGAAAACTTGAAGCACCTCAGCTTTTATATTTCTTCACCGCAACCATGTGCACCAGCGAAATGTGAAGTGTCCCGATACGTTTTCATGTAGGAGACGGTCTTGCTTGCTAGGTTTCAGATATGGAACACTTTGTATTGAATGTGGATTTCTTTCTTTTTTATTTATTCAGGTTTATATTTATTTCTTACCTTTCATGTTAGTTCCACTAACCAACAAGAAAAACTGATTGACGCCCTTCAGCTCAAAGCTGAAGCGTTCACTCCAAAATTGCGCATTTTGTTTGCTGGTTTTCTTGCGTTATACCCCTCTTTCATTGGCAATTTAAAAGCTTTCAGAAACAACATTTTTACAAACTCGGCGAATCAGCTTCCGATCTCAGCATTGCGCCTGACCCGCAGCCTGTTCTGGTTTGCCGATGGTGACAGGTTATAAAAGGAGGGGTTATAAATAGAGGGTCTAAAGGAGGCTAAAAAGGTTTGAGTCTACAGCAGATATTGTCTCCGACATAATGATTTGTCGTCTAAATTACGAAGTGAATTACAAATTCTATATTTAAAATTGTTGTATGAACCTAATTACAGTTTATAACATTATATAAGACAGACGGCATGCATCTCATTCAAACGGCTATACACCAAATCGCGTTGATAGAAAACTGTAAAAACCAAATGTACATAACCATCATAACTCTTCAAGACAAGGAATAATATATTTTGTTTTAAACACACGAAACACCGTTTTGCCCTTATTAATTGTTGTTACTGTGCATCATACATTTAAAGTTAAAATGTCGAGCGTCTTGGTGAACAGGATATACATGAAAATAATAAACTCACGCAATAACACCACAGATGACGCAGTAGCTTCGTATACCTTATCCTACTGAATGAATATTTCGTTAACATCTAACTTGCCTTTGGTTGGCCACAGAAAGCTATGCAAAGGCTCTTTTTTTACCAAAGTAATAACACTTATAATATTTATATTATAGCGCCTACGCACATGCTACCCGTGATGCGAATAAAATAAATGCCGAGCTGTCGATCAATTTTTCGGTACTTATTTGGACTTCTTTATATTGTAAAAATAATAAATGATCCGAATCTATGGGGATAGCTGTAGCACGTAAGCGGAAAATATCATCCGTACCATCAGCATGAAAGAAAAAATTTCAACTAACTCTGTTTCTTCATCAAATTATATTTGACTCACGTAACCGGCGGTCCATCTCTAAGCTCTTTTGTACCATCGGGTTCGAATGAAATACGAAAAGTGACGGAACTTCCAGACCACTACCGGTGCAGCTTCCAAGCTTGGGTTGTGCTTGGCGAGGTTTAAACATATCAGAGTAGGACGCACAACATAGCAGGTCCCTACTCTGATGCTTTCGAACCCCACCAAGCACAACCCAAGGTTGGAAGCTGCGCCGGTAATGGGCTCGAACTTCCGTCACTGTTCGCAATTCATTCAATCCCGATGGCACACAAACGAAAAAACAAAACTTCCATGAAAGAAAATTATTAGGCCTCCTCGGCATGAATAAATCAAAGGAAGACCTCTACTAGTCGAATAATTCATGAGCGGGTTCGCCACTTCTAAGCGAACGCGGCACACACACGTAGTTTTGTTGTCCACGGAGACTGGGCTGTCCACACGTGGAGGCTAAATTTAGAGCTTCCACCGAGAATGAACAAAAAGAAATTCCCTAAGTCCCGGTTCCATTATAGAGTCAAACACGGACCAAGTTCAAATGTGAGCGCCGTAATCCTGTTGCAAACCCGTCTTTCTACAGTCCTTGGGAAATACGGGAATGGTGAAAGCATCGTAGGTGAATGGTGGCTTTCGAGACACGCTGAATATTTCGAGTGCAGGCTTCAGGCAGGTATAAAAATAACACGCCGAAGACACTCAAGGCTGCTTACGTGTAGGAATAGAAAGCATTATGGTCCCGCGGGTCCCGCGGTGACATCACGCTCCCCCACTGCGCAGGCGCGGCGCCACCGCCGGCATCACGGCTTCTTGACGAAGCATCTGAGTTGCTGCGCTTTTTTGTGTGTGTTTTACTTCTGAGGCGCGCCCGCTTTGACCTTGAGCGGCGCGTGCTTTCCATTCCCGTCGGCTTCACGGCTTGCGTGACGAGGCATCTGCGTTGCTGTGCTATTAGGGAGTTTAGTAGATCGTTTTCAAAGGCCCGCTAGCGCTACGGGCGCGCGCTTCAGAGCATGCATCGAAGTGGCAGCGCGAACTCCCGCTACAAATAGCGTGGCCTGAAAACACGATCCACTAAATCTGTCTAGTCTTTGTGTTTTATGCCTGAGGCGCGTTCGTTTTGACCTTGAGCGGCGCGTGTTTGACGACGTGTTTTTTATGGTCATCCTTCGGGCACAACGCCGACGCCCTTTCGCGTAATGGGACGTATAAGGTTTTCTCCTTATTAAGACTCGTATACTCCACGTTTTGCGTACTAAGTCCGACAGCACCTACCGCTGCAACCCAATGGAACTAATGAAACGGCGCTAAAAGTGAATCGTCGCTGCGCGTGTCGTCTTTGTGCGTCTGATTCCACGGGCTAAACCAATGGCGCACAGTGAAAGCGGCGTGATCCCGTTTTTTTTTCTAGGCGTGATTTGTGTAGTTTGTGGTAACGAACGCACAAAGACGACACACGCCGTGACGATGCACTTTTGACGCTGCTTGATTTGCTCCGTCTGATTGCAGCGTTTGGCTGCGGTTGGACTTGTGTGAACCGCAGTACGACCACCACACTGTGAATAAACAAGCCCGCCTTTTTCACCCGCATCGGGTTTGAGCAATGCGCGTGCGCCGAAACCAGATTCGCGTCGTGTGACACGTCTGCGCATGCGCAGCGCCGACAGCAGCGCCACTGCAGTGGCGTGACGTCAAAGAGTGGAGTTCTTCTATAGACCGACACGCTGTTTACAAACAAGTCCGCGTTTGCCCACACCAGGTGTGGGCAAGTGAAGCGTTCCGCGCCTGCGCAGTGCCGTCGACAGCGCCACCAGAGCTGCGTGACGTCAGGGCCGCGTGTTGGTCTATAGACCCTATTCCAACACTTATCCCAACGGTGCGAAAAATGCCAACTTACTAGGCTTTGGATGCATGCGCGGCGTCGCTTGTCCATATCCCTCGGTGAAAAGGGCTCGTAATCTGGGCACTTGGCGAAAAAGTCGGCGAGGAATACGAGCGCTGTGATTGGCCGGCACCAAGGTCAAGCGCGGAACCGGCCAATCCTGGCCGCCGAATTTCTCGCCCACGTTTTTGCCAAGTGTTCAGATTAGAGCCCCACGGAGAACACGATTGCGATGAATGACCCTAATCTAAATTACAAAGCTCCTCTTGGCGCCGGTAGGAATCTTGTCTCTGTGGCGCGTGTTCAAGGGGCGATCGGGACCGAAACCGTTGCGTTCCACGGGTCGTTCTGGAGCAGAGCCAACTCCGGATTACCTACGTATTGGGCGAACCGTGCGTCGCAACAATCGGCAAACCAGCCGGAAGCCGGCTGACTTTGTCTTACCGATCACAACCAGATCTTTCAACACCACCCACAGTAATCAAAGCCCATGAATTGGAGTTTGGACGTCATCAAAGTCAGATCGAAGGAAGGCACATCTTGGACTCGAATGTTGCGTAAGGGTTGGGTTCCACCCCGTTTCCAATCAACGGGCCGAAGGACGCTCAGCATCAGGCTTGGGCCCAATTGCTGAAGGAAGGAAGTGGAGGTAGTTCGCAACCCTGATTATTCTAGGGGCTGTTGGATTGTTGCTAAACTTCTTGGTACAACAGCTCGTCGTCAAGATGCTCAATCAACTCCGGTATCTTCGACTCTCTCGCCTGGTTACGGAGAAGTGTTTACGCCGTACAATGGACCTTTTTCCAGTAAGTTTTTGCGCACTCGTGCACCCTCTTCTCTTGCCTGGCTTCCCGCTGTCTCCATTTGCGGAGGGCAAAGTCCCGGTCGACCAACACCTTCAGCATCTAACTTCGCTTGTACTTAGTTTTTCGATTATTTTTCTTTTAGCATTGGTAGTATGAGTCATACATATCAATTACGACATAATCCGGCACGATGCCAATGTATTTTGACGGGCGGAGGCATGTTGGGCTGCCCTTCGTTTGTACTTCGCAGACACCTCCCCAAACAGATATCGCTACTGAAAAAAAAAAATCTTTAGAAGCTCTTGCTAGGTGGCGCGAGCCGACCAATTAAAAGGAATCAGCCGTACCCATCCATCATTCCATCGAGGCCTACTCGGGTATGGGGCTCCGTGCAGATTGAAAAGAACTCCATGACCGATTTAGGCTAGAGCTCCTAAATAGGATACGTTTCAGAGCAACAACACCTTACCCATTGTGGTGTTTAAAATCATGGTTTCCACGTGTATAAAGAATTATTTGAGCTCAGCTGAAGTGGTTTTGCGCCCTCCACTATCGTCCAAAAAGTCCGCCAAAGAGCAACAGGATTTCGCTTGAGATCCCCGACAGCATGTCCGAAGCTGAGGATGTCACTTTTGCGAATCGTAAAGATAGCCGAGTGCATCCGCTTTGCGCTAAGCACAAACGTTACAGTACCCGCAAAAAAAAAAAAGAAGGGGTAATGAAGTTCTCATATGTTCTAACCCTAGAGCTATTTCATGGCTCTGTACGAATATACGTCTTAAAAAAAAAAACGCCCGCGGAATTTGCCATCACACAAAGTCGGAGGCGAAGGAGCTGCTCTACGTAGCTGGCCTTCCCTCCATCTTTGTCATCGGTGAAGGAGCGCATGCTAGGTAGCAGAAAACATTAACAATACATTCAACCTTTTCTTCTTTTTTTTTTCAATCGCCGAAGCGCTAGCTTTTTGAGTGCCTTGTTTTTAAAGTAGTTAGTGACATTAAGTTTAGGTTTTATTCTTCGATCTTGATTCGCTCTTCGGCACTCTTTTCAGCGAATGCCACGGTTTCATTGACTCCAGAGCGATAATTAGATGTTAAGGACTCAACCGCCCTGCAATTACGGCTTAAAATGAATCCTTGAATTCTTGAATTTATAACCTATAAAACGCGCGTTAGTTGTTCTCTCCACTCACTGGTAAGTGCAAAACAAACAAAAAATAAAAAAACGAGCAGCTAGAACAATGGGCCACGTGATGTGAAGCCGATTATATTCCGCCAATGTTTATCAGCTGAGTTCCAGACATTGTTAGGGTTCGGCAACAGTCATTGTTGCAGCAATTGGACAGTATACCCAAACCAACTATACCCAAACGCTTGTCGAGCTGTTGATAATCGCCATCCTGAATTGAGTGCTCATGCAATGCTCGGGTACAATCATAGCCTCCTCTGTACTCACAAAGCCTGGCAGTTCGACGACGGAGCCATCAAGTGCCCGGTCGCAGATTTGGAGCCCGAGGATCTGGTAGCACAAAGCATTTCTCGGGGAACCTGTAGTCAGCGCACAGATTTTGCAGCGGCGAGGACCCGAAACATGTTTTCAAACCCGACGAGAAAAGAAGCGGTAGCGCAGGGAACGCGAGGATCACGAGCGGACATCCCATTGCTCAAGACAAGTGTGCTTCGGCGTCTCGCCGCAACGTGGCGCCCGTTACATGCCTCTCCTCTCATTTGTAATCTGCCGCTCTACCTTCTCACTTTCGGTGGCCGCGTCTCGTGGCGATCTGCGAGGCTTTGTCAGTATATAGGAAGCTATGGTACAATCTATGAGCCGCGTTCAAATAATGTGTGTGTATGGGGGGGGGGGGAGGACTATGCCGATAATATAGTCATTGCATCCTGGGAAAGTAGCGCCAAGCTCCCCGTATGGTCGCCACCTTGGTACCTGAAATGAGTAATTTCTCTTTTACCCGTCCGTTCTAGGTGAGCCGATTTAAATACGCTGGCGACTGGTAGTTATGCAGACGTTTCTTGTATACCGAGACTTTGCAATCCACACCCCGGCGAAACAAGCGTACATCTTCGCACCACCACCACAGGCTGTGTCAGTGCTTGGAGGCACTGAAAAAAAATTAATTGTTTTAAAATACCCATAAAAACAATATAATTGTTATAGATCCGTGGAGATTGTTATAGATCCGTGGAGAGGCATGATTGATAAGTTGATAGCATACACAGTGCCAAAAACGCTTATATTGGCGAGGAACGCTTCCAGTACGATGATGCTCCATGGGGATCTTGGCGCGACTGGTTTAGAGCGACCCTCTGGAAGCTTCGAAGGTTTGAATGGACAGAGATGGCGATTTCCATGGCAACGTAGACAGATTAGCCAATCGCCTTGCGATGTTTTGGTCGTCTTTATATTAGTATCTGTTTGTGTCCGGCTAGCAGATAGGAAAGGCCATTGTGCTACTTTCCCAGGATCGAGTGACGTTAGCCGAGACTGCGTCCTCCGAGCTAAGTGGGATCGGTGGCCGAGTGCGCTAGCGCACACCAGCTCGGAGCACGTGGAGCAAGAACTCGCGCTGCAGAACCCAGGAAACCTGGGTTCAATCCCCCACCCCTGCCCATTTCGACCTGGATGAGCATCATCCAGGCGTGCGGTCGTGTTTCACTGCCGAGTGGTGCACGTTAAAGACCCCGTACTAGCGGTCGTACCGCACTTGCTAAGTTGCCCATCTACAGCGAAGGCACCAGACGCCCATTGAAGCTCACTAACCTCCGGC
>JAZHYW010021880.1:0-47909 GCA_037355805.1 Ixodes ricinus
CGTTGCAGCAACCAGAAACGGGAAGACGAAACCCGGTTTCGTTTGTTTCTTCTTTTCTTTTCTCCGGGGGTACCCTCGGCGCCGACAAAGGCGGGAAGACGCCGCCGTGGAGAGGGACGGTTTTCGTGGGCAGCGAATAGTTTTCGGGGAGAGCTTTTGGGTCGTCAAGGGGGCAGAACATTCGTGGTTGCGGGGTAAAGTCGGCGGGAATGGTGGCCCAGCGATGCAGTATCTTCCGAGTCTTCTTTATCATCACCACCGTGGTCTTCCTGCCAGCTCACCACCACCGAGAGCCCGACAATGCCCCTTCGACACCAAATTTGAGTGGAGACCCATCTGTACACTTCAGACTTTACTTTTGCAGGATGTTTTATTTTCACTTTCTCTCCATCCGTGGCTTTGTTCCTCGATTTCATTGTCTTTATTCTCTATTGGTGTAGTGCGCCAACCGTTTTCTTTATTATTTCCTTTGATTTTAATGTTGACTGAAGTTCCGTGTGGCATCTTGGGGGTTTTTTTTTGTTGTTGTTCCTATTTATTCTTCGCCTATGCGCTAAACCTCAAAATCTATATTTCTATCTTCATTTTTTTTTTTCTTTCCAAGTAAATATATTGTTCCTTGTTCAAACAATGTGTGTCCGCCTGAGCTCATTCCGTTCTTCCCCGACTTGGGCACACGCGCCAACCACACGGGCTGACCGACCTCAACAAAAATGAATATTGTTCATAGTCTTTGTAAAGGGCCGGCGGGCGAACCGTCAAGGAAAATTCGCACCTCTACCCTCCAGGCAGGGGCGACTGTGACAAGTCGCAATATTGCAGAAGAGAAGGGCGTGGCTCGTGGCGGGTGAGGCGCATGAAGGAGATCGAAGGCAAAAACCAGCGGTGAAGGTCATGGATACTGAGCCCAGGGAAGGAGCCGAACCACAGCCAGTCCAAGGACAGAGTCGGACCACAGCCAGCCCAGGGACAAGAGCCGACCACCTCCTTGGACTCACCCATGAGTACCGATTAAACCTTAATGATAACGCTCCCTTCTGTGACTTCCTCAGGGCTAATGGAACTCGGCCTGGTCGGGCAATATTGACAGGCGACCCACATAAAGTGGTATTCATACGAGCGAGAAATCAATCCCATTGCTCCCCGCGCTGCGCATCGCGTGACAGAAACGTCACGCTTTCGAGTGAAGGCGTGGTGACGTAGCCCTCGCCGGGGGATGGGGGAGGTTTTGCTCGGGCTGCACAAACAGTCCGCTGTTGACGGTACTTTTTCGTATGTCTGGCAAATTAACAGATTGTGCTCCGCGTGGTGCTGGCGGTAGCATCGCGATCGCCTCGTTGTTGTGCCGCTGCTCTGGCGTCGAACACCAAATGTTTTTTCCACAGTCTCTCGGACGATGGCGAGATTAATTATCAGTGATGAGGCAACTTTTCATTTTCTGTCGCTCGTTGAGCAGTACCCGTGCCTTTGGGATACTGGCAGCGCTGATTACATCAAAACAAACTTGAAAATATCAGTGTGAGAGCATATCGATAAGGAGATGATGCAGTGTTTTCCTTAGTTCGGGCCGTACAGTGCAGGTGAGCTGACATTTTTTGCTTTGTTTACTGAATGAAAATGTGCATCGTTGTGCTGAATTTGTAAAACATAATCTGCGTCGAAATGATCCCTAGGAATGTCGCGATCACTTACGATTCGTTACAGGGAAGGGTTCCTGAAAACAAATAACACGCACTAATTATGAATTGAGATCATACGTTGGAATTAAATGTCATTAGAACCCTTTAATTTCGCGGCACAAAGAGTAAAAGAAAAACATTTAATGAACGGCATAATATAGCACACTTGGCCATGCGTTATTAATATGATATCAAGGTGGTTAGGATATTAATAAAGGACGTGAAAAACAAACCAACAATATTTCAATAGCATGTTCAACAATTGTGCATGGAGATCAGTCAGAAAATAATTTGCAAGCTTTCATGCAACGTGGCTTGTCCCAATTTGTATATAGTTGTCACAATGTTTGTCACAATAGCTTTGTTTGTGAGGCTTAGGTTGTCTTGGCAAGTTTTCGAACAGAAGTTTGTTCCTTTTTTTTTTTGCACAGATAGCCTCAAGCTATTGCTAAAGAACAAGCAGCGAACCTTCAGGAAGGAGAAAAAAAGAGATCCTCCCAAACAAAAAGCGGCCAACCGTCAGACAACGGTTATATTGGGAAGTGGAGGTTTTATAGAGCAATGTTCTTCCTGGATGCCAGTGATGTCAATCCAGGGAAGCCAAACATGCAGTGACAACTACGGAGAAACCATAGAAGAGGTGAGTGAGTGGAGCTTTAGTTCATAAACATCTTTCCATTCATTCATTGTGGTAGTAATACATAAACGAGAGAAATGTAAACATGTACATTTTAAAGGCAAGTCAATATATGAAAACGAACAAAAGCAAAATAATGAAATAATGGGATTTACTTGGACATGTTTCTGAAGAATAGCGTGTTGTCATACACTTTCCTTTATTTGAACGAACCACTGTTTGTACTGACTGCAGTCGTATCATTACAAGACTGCGAGGGATCTGCAGGAGGAAGCGACGTTTCGTCCCCAAGCACTTCGTTCAAGCCATACTCTCCACTTTCCCAAGGGGATGCAAGTGCCGTCCGTTCAACAAAGAGCAAGAATGACTCGGAAACGCAGTCCCTCCTTGAGCAGCGCACAGCTACATTAGAGAGGATGGCCCAATGCCTGGAGGAACAAGCCCTGGACGACAGTCCGGGATCTGGGTCCGTAATTGCCCAGTACTTGAGGCAAATGCCGATGTTGAAGAGGGCGAAGTGCGGGGCAGAAATAATGCAGCTAATAGTTTCCTACCTTGATGAGCAACATACAACGTTTGTGTACTCTGAGCACAGAATAAAGAAATCACGATCGATATTGTATCTTTGAAGCACAGGAACATCCACACATTTGCAAAACACAGCATTAAACATGGTAGTCTCGCACTATGTCACATTCCTCCTAAGGTGGCTGATGTCAATGCCAGCAAGTATGTCCTGCCAAGGCATGGCACCTTCTCCACTGAAATATTCGCACAGCCTTTCTCGCACTGCTGCAGCAAGAGCTCCAGCTCAAGATTTCAACTAGCGGAACGACCGACATAATCCCTAGCCCAGGCGCCGAGGGCCGAAAATCTGCCGTCCGAGCAGTCACACTCTGTCCCAGCAAAACGGACACATTCGTTTCTTACATCTTTCTCCGTGATGACAATCGAAACATCACGTGCACCCTATTTTCAACCAGGAAGGGTTACTATATTTAACTCTTACGTGCTTATTAAAACCATATACCTATGGTTAAAACTGTTTCTCGCTACCACCCTTGGGGGATTTTTTCGGCTTCTGGTTGGCCAAGAGAGCATGTCAAGCCCTCTTTTTTTGCCTGGTGCACGCCCTGGCTCTGCCCACGCCTCCCATTGATGAAACTCTCTCTAGACACGGCTTTGCAACCATAGAGCAGTTTGATCACGTGTTGCAATACACTAAAACCGAGACGGTGAGCAGTGACTTGCGAGCCTGTGGCGCAAAGACAGCAATACTGTGAATGCTGCTCTTCCGGAGCTTGATGGTCACTATGCGCGGCTCACTTTTCAGAGCACTATTGGCCAGGCAAAGCGGAAACACAACATCTTCCATCACCCTCAAAAATATTTCGCCACAAACAGTGACATGGCCGGTGCCTAAAACACGCTCGCCTACCACAAAGCTTCGCAAGTTGAGGCTTCTGCAACTTTGAAATGTCAGCATGCTCGTTTTCCTACCACGCATCAACATCTCCGTCACCTGTGATATGATCCTGCCCTAACCGCTTCATATTTGCAGACAAATAAAACACTTTTAGCGCACTGACCAGCGTCAGCGAACAGGCACACGTGAAATCCTGGAGAGTCTATCCCCAATTCTCTTCCGCCATCTTGGAACTACCACCCCGCCACCTATACACGAACTCATCTCTGTGACGTCACGGCGCGGTGGTGGCGCGTCGGTCGCACTTCCGGTCTGGGGCTGTGGGCAGAAGTCCCCATGCCAGACGTGTATTCCTGCGTTGTTTTGAAAGGAACCAGACAAAAACCTGCCTTCTCGTCAAAATGCCGCGACTGGGGCCGTACCAAAAGTGTCGAGAAAGGTTTGAAGGTCAGTTTTCACGTACTCGGTTCGTCCGAGAATCTGGATATGTGCCGTGAAAAGGGAAAAACAGACGCCGTCGGACAACGATTGCTTGGGCGGGAAGCACTTTGGGTTGAATTCACGGATACTTGTGGTCATCAGATCTATTTGTTTTGTTCCAACATGAACGCCAGACCGTCAAGTTGTGCAGACCACCTGCGGACTACGTTCAGTGCGTCTTCAAGTTCAAACGGCCGCCTGATCGTTCGAACTGTCGTCTGCTCTTTCAAACGTTTCTGCTTGTCGTCTGCTCTCTTAGACGACGCCGGTCCGTAGACCAACAGTTGGCCCGGTACTTGCGATAAGAAGTAAGTGCAGGCCTCAAAAGACTTAAATTTGAAGGTTGGTAAGCAGGCTCGACGTAAACAGTAGATACAACGACGTGTTGATCATTGTTACCACTGACCATCACCGACTTGTTATGCCTAATTTAGTTGGTCCGATTCTGCTTGCGATTTTCAGTATCGACGTCGACTATCTCAGCTACGGTTCACGCTTTTGCAGCCCGAGCGGCGTCGCGACTGAAAATTCTGAGCGATATCTCATCATGCGAATCAGGCTTTACGTACATTCTGCGGCGTCCACGCGGAATGAATCGCCACATGTCACATTATTCACGCGACGTTTGCGGTGTAACGAGCCTCGGTAATTTCGCTGACGCCGCACAAGATAGTCAGACATCGCCAGGAAGACGTAGAACCAACAATTCGAACGCGAAAAAGGGCAGGGGACTCACACTGACGCCGACAACATCGCATTTCAATGGTGTGTTTATGGGCGACGGCAAGCTTCTTGCCCACACCCCCATCGCGCATGTGCGGCGCCGGTGGCGTCCGCTAGGGGCGCTCCGGTTTGTTTGTAAACATGAGTTGGTGTATAGGGCATTGGAGTTTCAAATATCCAAGTGCGTCCGGTGCTGTCAGGTGTGCCAACGAACAAAGGCCCGCCACTTTGCCCGTGGAGGAGCTCAGTCTGGACATTGTGGGACCACTGCCATCCACGCCTCAAAGACACAAGTACCTGCTTGTGGTAATAGACAAGTTTACTAAGTTTACTGAGCTTTTTCCGCTGCAACAAGCAACAACATAGTGGAATGCAAGGTGCAGGCTTTCTGCACGTCACGACCCACCTGCGGCTATATCCAGCGACAATGGGAAGCCCTTTGTGAGCATTGTATGGCAAGGTCTCCTTAAGCGCTGGGGCAGCAAGGACCGCCATACAGTGCCTTATCGACCTGCAAGAAAAATGGTGGAACGCCACAGCACAGTGAAAGAGTGCCTCCGAGCCTACTCCTACAACCACAAGGACTGGGACCATCACATCAATGAGATCGCCTTTGCCACGCGCACGGCTGAGATTGTAGTCACAGGGTACACGCCGGCCTTCCTGTGCAACGGTCGGGAACTGTGCACCCTGTGGGAGCAGCCAAGAAGCAAAGACGGCACCGAACCGCCTGCAACGGCTTGCCATGCCTTTGCAGCTGAAGTCACCAGGTGCCTTCAAGATGCTCTCAGTTTTGCAAGGGAACACCAAGAGGCAGCTAGGCAGACCCAAAAGGCCAACTACGACCGGCACAGGAAGCCAACAACGAAAGAACAAGGTGACCTTGTCCTACTTGACAGCTACACCTTGAGTAATGCTGCTAGGGGCATCACAGCCAAGCTTGCGCCGCAACGCTCTGGGCCCTTCCGGGTGGCACAGTGCTTGGACAAGAATTACTTTCTACTGAGAGACCAATCTATAGGACGTCGCTGCGGTGTGGCTTACGCAGACCAGCTAACACCCTGCTATGAGGATGGACCAGATCCCACTCCTGCGGTTTCACGAATGAAGGGGGGAGACATGCAAGGAGTGTGTGGTACGTGCCAATGACGACCGGAACCGTGCAGGGACACTCCTTCCCTAGGGAGTAATTCTTAGAGACACCACTTGCCCAGGCTGACGGGGTCGTCGGGAGGCAGCGGGCAGACGAGGAGACAGAGGAAAATGATGGTGCGGGAGTGAATGAAGGAGTGTTGTCGTACGCAAGCCCATTTGAGCCGTGTGTGAAGGTGTCCGCTTTGCTGAGCCAAGCGTGACAGCATTCAGGCTGTATGAGCTGTCCAGCGAAACTAGATTAGGGGCTGATTCGAGAGCAGAACTCAACTAGTTAAAGGCCATCATCTCATACTACTGCTCGAGGCGACTTCATAGTCCAGGAGACAAACTGGTTCAGGATGAACCAGAAGTCACTTGATTGAAGACTCTTCGCAAACCAATAGTAATTGGTTTGCGAGTTTAGTGCACTGAAAAAAATGCTACAGGCACCCGCAAAGTTCACCACGGGTATAGAATGTTACGTGATCCTTAGATTGCCGCATTTCATCTTGCAAGAGATCCACGCACTGCGGAGGCTTCTGAACCCGTGGATAAAGTCGGGGCGAAACAAGTCCTCCATCATCCTCAGTACTCACCGAAAAGTAACAGAAACACTATGGTCAGTTACAAGTCAAGAAGGTTAGTAGAAGCTCCTCCCACAAGCGAGACGCAACCGCTTCAATCCTCTCCGTAGTCGAAAAAACAGCTGAAAACACCCCTGCTCCAATGGAAAGATATTGGCTACAGACTTTGTAGCAGGAGGCAGCATGCGCCACTTATCCGAGGCAAATGATGTATTTTAGGCTCCCACATTACTTGCTTTGGAAAGTTGAAGTAAAAAGAAGGCTCTAAGGGCAATGAAAATTGTATGATACTAAAGAGATAAAAAATTCCTGCCTACTACAGACCTGACCTGGGGCAGCAGTGCAATTATATGAAATAAGAGGCAAAAAGAAAGCATCCTTTGCTCTGCAAATAAATATAAATTGTAACTTTCGTAAGTAATGCATATATGGTTGCTGGTTTCAGCTTGATAACTTTCCTACACAAATTAGGTACATTCGCTGCATTTGTTGAACAGGGAGAGCAAAGAAAACCAAAAACCCCTGCATTACAAGTTTTGACAAATCCGGAGGTGGCCTTTGTTTTCCGTTATGGATCCCAATGCAATGAGAGCACAACGCAATTCCTCCGATTCTTCTTCATCAAGAAAGTGATGCAGCCTCCCCGTCTGCACCAGGGCAACTCTACAGGAAACATAAGAGCGGGGTTGTCCCGAACCGAGTTGCACGGCAGCCAACAATGCATACATTACAGTGTGACACGTACCGCCCACCAAGCTCAGCCAGCCCGGCCTCACTGTGCAGGAGTCCTGCATCAAAGTCAGCTAACGGCTTGGCATTGGTGTACGGACTGTCCTCGAGATCAGGAGGGAGGCGAAAGTAACCAAGGGACAAGTTGTGACACCCTCTCGTAAGCGCCCAGCAAGTGAAGGCAAGAGACGGCACAAACTATGGTGACTTCACGTTGTGCGCGCTGAGATTGTGTGTCCACCGTTTCTTTCGACGGAACGAGGTTCCTACAGTCAAAAAGATAAAAGCCGAACTCTGCACGAGCACTGAACTCTCCTCGTTGAAGGCTTGGACTGTGGATCGCCTTCTCCATGACATCGAATTTGAGTATGACAAGAGGCAACGAAACTCGTGGCTGATTGAGTGGAAGGACATTGTCGCCTGGCAGCAGATGTACCTGCATGAGATCGCATGTCACCAACAAGATGGTCGGATGTCCTTCTACCTGGAAGAGACGCCGGTGACGTCAGTGCACACTGTCTCAAGGGTGTGGGTAGAAACAACTGTGGCCTCATCTTACAATGCCTTCATGCGTGGTCATTGAAGGGCCTAAAAAATCCATTGGGGAGGGGCCAACGATTTATCGTCACCCACACTGGTGGCGAGGACGGTTTTGTCGACCGCTGCCTGGATGCGTTCCGTGGCCATAAGACCGACGATTACCATGATTAAATGGATGGCACCCGCATCCAGAAGTGATTCGATGGTGTCCTCGACAGACTGCCGACGGGAAGCGCTATCATCATGGACAATACATACTATTCCTGGCGGTTGGAAGCAGTGTCGACGACGAGTTCTCGCAAGGACGACATCCGACAGTGGCTGGTATCTAAAATAACAGTGGCTGACGTCTAAAATAATTTCATGGGACCCCAAGATGCTGAAGAAGCAGCTCCTCTACATTATGGTGTTGGTGTAGCCACAGCACCTAAAATATTGTTTGGAGACTGCTGCCAAGACGGCTAACTGCACTGTGGTCATGCTCCCGCCATATCATTGCGAGTTCAATCCCAGTGAACTGATATGGGCCCAGAACAAGAACGGTGTTTCTGCTCGAAACACGACGTTCAAGATTGCTGACATGGGGACACTCCTCAACGAAGAAGTTGGTAGTAAGGTCACCACTGACAACTGGATAAATGCGGTGAGGCATGTTATTGACATTGAAGAAACGTTCAGACGAGGCGGTGACATAAGTGTTCGCATCCAGCCCATCATCATTTAGCTGGATGGAGAGGGCGCCCCATACGAAAGTGACCTGTTTGGTGCCGAGCCCCCTGACGAAGAGTAACGCCAACATCAAGGAGAAAGCGTGCAACATCTCAAAACACAAAACGGTCCTTTTAAGAACCACTCATATATTGCAAAATCGGATTGTCGTTCTTGTCCATACTGACCCTCCGTGTCTCATGTTGTTGTCATGCTTCTCTGCTTTGCTACCTTATAACAGCATTCATGGCTTTTCGATATGGCAGCCACCAGACAAACTTTTCTTTTGGTTGCAATAATGTCTTAGTCGGTCTATGTATTCCACTCTGCTATGAATCACCAGTATGGAGATCAACTTTGCAAAAACAAAAGTTTGCAGCCCATCTATGGCAAAGACATCATTTGCCCTATTGGCTTCCCGCTGTCTAAACATCCTTCACTATGCAACAAATTGGATTTTGATTGCATATAAGCTCTTTTTTGACTGAGAAAAACAACACAAAAGATCACCGCCAGTGCCCCGCTTTAAAGCATACTGTAAAAACCCGCATATAATACGAGGTTCTTTTCCAAAGTTTGCCATGTAAAATTTGCAGCTCGTATTATACGCGGGTCCCAACAATTTTCAGTTTCTATGAGGCGCGATCTAACGCAATTCGACGTAGTTTCGGTTTCGAAGTAATATGGCGTTCAAAACAGCTATCATCACCATTAAAATCACAATGTCCGAGGCGCCACCATCCGTCCACGGTCAGGCTAGGCAATGGCGTCGGCGCATAAATAATACTCGGCCGCCTTCAAAAGAAAAGTCGTTTTGGTCGCCGAAGACATCGGCAACAGTGCTGCCGGACGGCAATTCGCCGTAAATGAAGGCAGCATCCGCGGATGGAGAGGACAAAAGCAAGCTCTGTTCGCGTGCAACGGAACAAGGAGAAGCTTTAGAGGCCCAAAGAAGGGAGTGTTCTAGTGGTGCAAAACTATCGATAGTACTATCGATAGTATCGATAGTCGCCAGAAATCTGACTATCGATAGTAAAAAAACTATCGATAGTACTATCGATAGTCGACTATCGAAAAATTATCGATAGTACTATCGATAGTCGACTATTGAAAAACTATCGATAGTACTATCGATAGTCGACTATCGAAAAACTATCGATAGTCGACTATCGAAAAACTATCGATAGTACTATCGATAGTCGACTATCGAAAAACTATCGATAGTACTATCGATAGTCGACTATCGAAAAACTATCGATAGTACTATTGATAGTCGACTACCGAAAAACTATCGATAGGACTATCGATAGTCGACTATCGGAAAATTATCGTTAATCGACTATCGGAAAACTATCGATAGTCGACTATCGTAAACCTATCGATAGCACTGTCGACAGTTTACTATCGATAGTTTTGCGACACTAGTAGTTTGCGTCGCTCCCTCTTCTCTTTTTATCTCTTTATTTTTTTCAGATGGGACACCAACTAGCCCAAGCACTTACCATCCCAACTTTGGTTGAGCTTTCAGTAATGACGAAGACGGGATTTTGGGCGATATATGCAAAACTATCGATAGTATCTCTACTCGCCGGAAATCTGACTATCGATAGTAAAAAAAACTATTGATAGTACTATCGATAGTCGACTATCGAAAAACTATCGATAGTACTATCGATAGTCGACTATCGAAAAACTATCGATAGTACTATCCATAGTCGACTATCGAAAAACTATCGATAGTACTATCGATAGTCGACTATCGATAGTTCTGCGATACTATCGATAGTTTTTCCAAAACTATCGATAGTATCGATAGTCGATTTATCGATAGTTTTGCATCACTAGCGTGTTCGCCGACGTCGAGGCAAGTCTCAGCGATTTTGTGAAAGAGCGGCGTGAAACGGCACCTCGCCAACCTCACCGTAAACATCGAGCTGCTGCAAGAGAAGGCAAATTAAAGGCGCGTTCCCACCGGCGATGCAATCTAGTCGCACGATGCGATGCGATCGCATCGCGCGAGCTTCAGATGTTCACACCGGCGCGAGCGATGAGCGAGTTGCTCCATGGTTGCTTCTCGAAAACTCTCGCCTGCTCTCGCTCCCAACGATATTTCTCGGGAGCCGTCGCCGTTTCTGCTGTTCCCGCCATCCCATTCTTTCATTTTCGTTTTCGCGCGTATCGGTTCTTCTTGCGACCATGGACGACCGGCTGAACGAAGAGGAGGAAGTTGTTGCAATCTTAGCTTCTGTGTCTGCGTTGACGGCGTCGACGGTGGCAAGGCAGCAGAGAAAAAGCGGCGATGGTGGGTGCGCCCTAGCCTGCGCTCACGGGAAGTCGCTGGCCAGGCAGGTCGACTCCTTCCCGAGCTCCGAGCGCGGGACGTGCAATATTACCGCAAATGAGTTTTTCTCTTTATTTCGTGTTAACTACCTGTCACATGCTTACATTCGTACTTTCTCTTAGCTTCCTTAGAATGCCGCCACAGGCGTTCGACACCCTCCTAGGGCTGTTGACCGAGAGAATCGCGAAGAAAGACACCAACTACCGGAAGGCGATTTCTCCGGCTGATCGTTTGGCTTTGACCCCAGCGTCAATACCGAAAAAAAAAAAAAAGTCCCTTTAGCGGCTATATGAGAGCTGATGTGCGGCACAAACAAGCTGCTGCGTCTGTGCCACAAGCGCTCCGTAACTTGTTTCACCTGTTGGCTTTTGCGCCCCTTGACAGCAGCCTTCATGAGAAGGACGTTTCTGGGAGCTATCAGTTATCGTTCTCACATGGGAACCTCATCTATAGCTGCCTGAAGTGAAAAGCTGGGCTGTCTTGTTAATATCACCAGAATTACTTGCGTAACGATTTTCCCTCTCAACTTTTCTGACACACTACAGTGCACTTTTTGTGGGTCTACAATAATACACAATGTGTGTTTGTTTGTTTCTTTATTTAACTCTGGAGAGTTGGGTCCCTGTGATTAGGTGTTACGCCCATACCAAAAGGTTTACAGTGCCTCTTAAGCGGAGGCAACATTTGGATGTTCCCTTCACAAACTTTACTAATGCAACGGCTTTTCCATGTGGCAATAATTGCTTATCCACTTATTCCCACCAGCAATAATTACTGTGTACAGTGTTTACTGAGTCAGGTTATCAACTGCTTGTCTCAAGCGTTACATTTGCCTTGGCAGGTTCCTCGCAGCCGGCCTCACGTTAAGGATGGTGACGTTCAACTTCCTGGTGGGCAGGTCAACTGCATGCCGCGTGGTGTCCGACGTGTGTGATGCTCTATGGGACATACTACAGCCCGTGTACCTGACCTGCCCGCAGACAGCTGACGAATGGCTCATGGTATGTTACGAGGTCTTGCTACAATCACGAGCCTAAAAGCATTGAGTGTATTTGGCCTCTGCAGACCAACAAGAGATGCTTAAAGTAGGGCAGTGAAAGGTGACTATTACAGTGATGTGATTGGCCTAAGCCATTTTGGCGCACGTTTGGAGCAACCAAAACAGTGTTTTGGAGCAGCAAATGTGGCCTTTGGAACAACCAGCACAGTGTTTTGGAGCAGCAAAAGCGGCTTTTGGAACAGCCAAGACAGTGTTTCGGAGCAGCAAAAGTGGATTTTGGAGCAGATATTCTTAGGAAAATAAAAATATTTGTTTTAAGGGCTGTACAAACAAAGGGCACTTTGTGTTGTGTTGTGTTCTGATGTGACGTGTTGTGACGGAACTCGCTGCATGCTTCTGTTTTTACTGCTCAGACATCCCACAAGTGTACAGTGCTGTAGGCATTGCCAAGCAATTTCGAAAACCGCTTGCCACCGTTTTACTGGTTCCTGACGTGACAGATTTTCGTCAAAAGTAAGCAAACGTAAAACAATGAGTTGCAAGCGTCCCAGCTGGTGCCTCAGTCACGCAATCATGTTCGCATGCACGTGAGGCCAACTTCGGCAGACTCGCTGTTGGGCATGCTTCGTCACGCGAGCGCAGACAACGGCTGTCCGATCGAAACTGAAACCATGATCCTCAGCCCCATCGCTACCTTATCCCCAAAATTGTACACAAAACGTAACTTTTGAGCATGCGACAAAAACAGTCCAGTGGCGCGTGCTTGCCAGGCCGGCAAACAAGGTACAAGCTAAACACACAAAAAATAAAGAACCTGAGTGCATCGATGCAAGACATTGCGAGCCAGCCTCAAAACGTTCTTGGAGCACTTTGTGCAACGACTGAACTAGATACAAGCAAGCGTGCTGTGCGGGTTCAGCTTGCAGACATCGCTTTCTTTGCTTTAGATCACTTCTTTTCACCAACTTTCTTTCACAGCAGATTTTTCACGTACCGAGTTCCCTCTCAAAAGAAGGCCCACCGAGAGGAATCTAGTTAAACAATACTTTGACAGAGCAGTTTTTGAATTAAAGATGGATTTTTGTAGTAACGTATCATTTAAACAAGAACAGGAATGTTAATGAACATGCGGTGGTACTTAGTTTCATCTTAGAAAGTACCATATCTGCAGTGATGTGGGAACGGCAACATTCGACGTCGCGCGACCACGGTCACTGAAAGGCACTGACCGAATATAGTTTTCCCACGGCCGTTGCTTCAGCTCACAAAGTAACTCCTGCCGCGCAAAAACATGGTTTCGTTTCACAGCATGACGGCATAGCTGGTACCCGGCACGCTAGCGTCAGAGCGTCTGCACACATCCGTGTCTATTGCTGAAAATATAAAAGAGACGAGAGACGAGACCCACAAGACGAGAGCGCGAAACGCGAGATGCCAGGAAAACCATGCAAGACTGGGTGGACAATTGATGCACGGTACTTTGTCAGGTGGCCGCTTGCGCCACATATCACACACCTGCTCAATTACAGTACTCAGTTTAGTTTCAGTTTTGAAAGGCGACCTAAATTGGTCGTTTGGAGCAGGCTTGGCGCAGATTACCCATATTTTGGCGAAATGTAGCAGGATGTAGCAGGGTTAGCCCCTTGGCGCAGCTTGGCGCAATTGGCGCAGCAATCACATCACTGCTATTATGGAGTGTACAGTCATAGACAACACAAGTCGAAACGACCGAGCACAACAGAGATACCAGCTGGCCCTGCCCTGAGACCAGGGCGCAAAAAAGAACCTGTAAACGAGAGTGCTGCTTAACTCAACGTGATCATGCAACGAATGTGCTTTTGCTGGTGCCAATATTACATGCCAATTTATAAATAAATTAGCGGAAAGCACGGGCCGCCTCGGTGGCTCCGAGGCAAAGCGACGGCCTACGGATCCCCAAGGTGGCGGGTTCAAATCCTGGTCGATGTGCCCGTCATTAATTTGGCTCCTAAAACCCCCAAATTTGACTTTGGAAGCCCGGGTTAGTCGTAAAAAGAAATGCAAGGCGCATCAAATTAAACTCTAAACACATTGGAGGAACATGCCGAATCACAGTGGCGCAGCACTCTTGTCCGCACTCGCTGTGTCTGTACTAAGGTACAACTGTAAAGGAACATTTCTTTTACAGTTATTTGAAGTTAGAGAAGGCCAAAGTGTTTCCTAGCCTACCAGAGTATATGTGGTATATACTGCAACTGTTCAAGTCTGGCATTGGAAAATCTAGAAAACACATGCAGACCTGTATGGGTGAAAAACAGAAAATGCTTTTTTTGGTCATGCTTACCATTCCTGTGACAATTCGCTTGCATTATTTATTTCTGTACCCTTAGAAAAGAAAAGAAAACCAGGAGAGACGAGCATGCTTACTATGCATTTCTTGGAAAGTGACCTTTCTGAAATCTCTTTATGCAGGCTGCTGCCGCTTCGAGGAGCGTTGGAATTTCCCTCATTGCCTGGGGGCCATTGATGGGAAACATGTCACCATGGAATGCCCCCAAAATCTGGCAGCCTTGATAGAAATTATAAAGGCACGTTCAGCAAGTCCATGCTTGCCGTTAGTGACGCACATTATAGGTAAGTACACCTCTCAATTTTGCAACTTTAGGTAATGTCAGTCAGCATCATCTGTACTTCTTTATTAAGAGGTTCAGGACAATGATTGTGTGGTTTAAGAATTGTGGACTGTTTATTTTAAGTGATTCAATTCTTGTGCACCATGTACCTTGAGTGACATTTTGGGCATCCCAGCTAAAAATTCCTATTACATACAATTGGAATTTCAATGGGTAATAATCGGAACCAATTGGTTTTAGTGGGTTCCAGTTGGAAGCACTCTATCGAGTGGGTCTCACCGATTAGATTTATTTTTCCACTTGGAACCTCAATGGGTTCCAAATGGTTCTTGTTGGTTCCCATTAGAGTGTCCAATTTGTTGTCCGGAAACCTAATTGGTACCAATGGAAAAATTACAATTGGAACCTGATGGAAATTTTCAACTGGGATGTGCTGCGATGCCTCTTGGAATGAAGAAGTGTCACCTGCTAAGTACATATAGAATTGACTCCCAGGTGCATTTTGAGGGTTACGTTCACTGATCAAGGTAAAGAAAGCATGTTCACTAAAATGGGACCACAATCTACCATGCCTTTACTGCCACTGTGCATGATCACACTCGGCCCATTTCTTTTTACTGTGCCAAAGGTTTAACAAAAAAACAGCAAGGATGTGTGGGTCATTTCACGCAGTTTGCAGAGACTAAAGCAAACCAAAAGATAGGCCTTAACATAAACGACAAATTAAAGCAAGTCCTTTTTATTTCCTTCTATTTTTGTTTAGGTTTCTCTATGTGGAACTTGGACATCATGGGAGCGAGAGCGACGGAGGCATATTCTCATGCTGCAAGCTTCAAGAGCGGCTGCTACAAGGCCAGATGGGCATGCCACCAGACGAAAACGTTGGGATAGAGGGGCCTCTCCCTTATTTTTTTGTTGGTGACGAGGCATTCCCACTAAAAGCCTACATGATGCGGCCCTTTTCAAGAAAAGGTAAGTGCACTGCATTTTGGAATTTTGATTTCGCTTGAAAGAATGACCATATTAGCGACTGAAAGCAACCAAATTGCTAATGCACAGTTTATATTATGAGTGATCGATCCAAAGCGCATTTCCATTTTGTATAGACAATTTCGTTTCAGTCAAAACAGAAGTGGGACCACATCCTCACATTCATAGAGTGTTGTATTTAAATTTTTTCATTTAAGTTTCACCACACTAGCTAGGTGGCGCCATGAACTGCCACAGGGATCTCTGCAGCCAGGTGGCGCGACTGTCCACCCATCGGGCCCGTGCTCCCAGGCGGGTTTCCCCCGGGGCGCTTGACCCCCGGGTTGTTTCACCATGAATAAATCAGTACATGTTTGGAACTTGACTCCGCCTGACGTGTCTTCTCTTCCGGGGCGATCCCGCCCTTGGGCTCCGCCGGTCCTCGCCTCACCACTTCGTCATGCGAGAACTCGTCCTTTCCGCAGGCCCGCGTAGGCCCTGCACTTCTTTTTATTTTCGAGGTGGCCATTATTTACTACATAGAGGTAATGTAATAAACCTAGAAAAAAAGGTCTGCCACCTCCCCATGCATTTAATTTGCCACCGTTGTCTGCATGTATGCCCCGCATTCGCGTGGCATACAGGCAAATAATCGATAGTCCTGGTGCACAGAATATGGTACGTATAGGCCATAGATACTAGCATACGAGCGCTTACATTATTGCAGATGTTAAAGAAATGGTGAACTGAAATTTGAAAACAATGCAGGAGCTGTAGGCGGGACAATGCAATCCCTACAACACTACTCGTAAGGCGATATCTAGAATCGACGGCGATATTTTTGGAAATAAAGGTAGAGAACGAGGGTGACGAGGCGCGTGACGTCAAGAAACCTCGTTTCGCCCCCTCAAGGCGGCGAGGCGGAGAAGACGCAAGGCCGTTCCCTCTCCTTCTCGAAAAAACAAGACGTAAACATATCCGTCAAATGCGCTTCCTTTTTTTGAAAAATACGGTCATTTATTCGATATATCGTTATATGAGTGATGTTTTGATGTTTGTAGCATCCCGTTGCACACTTTTGCCGCCGTGCTTTGTGGAATCCAGATTTCGGTTCAGCATCCCTTTAACAGTGAATTGGGGGACACAAAGGCGTTCAGCTAGGTTGGTACTCCACATTATCCCTTTTCACCACATAGCACATAGCTTTGATGATAGCCTTTCTTTTTTCAAAGTTAAACCAGACATCCACATGCTTAGTTGTGCTAACTGTGGCTTGCTCTTTACAATATGGTGAACCTATCATAGCCGTAAATACTTCTGCAAACACAAATTATTGCACAGCAGTAACATAGCACTACTCATGTTACTTTATACAGCCTTGCAGAAAGACCCAGCTCCACCTCCAGGCGCAGACCCGGACGCAGCTGCAGCCGCACGGAAGGCTGAAGTACACGAACAAAGGATCTTCAACTACAGGCTAAGTAGAGCCCGCAGGGTGGTAGAAAATGCCTTTGGGATTTTGGCACAGAAGTGGAGGATCCTGCGATGACCGTTCAGGGCAAACAACAAAAACATTAACAGGATTATTGCGGCATGCATAGTACTCCATAATTTTATGCTGAAGCAGTCCACAGTCTCCGCTGCATCCTACTGCCCAGTAGGTTTGGCGGACTCTGAGGACTGGGAAGGACGGGTCAAGGATGGAAGCTGGAGGTCGGACAAACCGAAAGAAGGTGCCTTGGCGGCCACACCACCAGTCGGCTACAACCCGAACCAGTATGTGGGTGGTTGTTGCTCGACCATAGATAATGATAGGAAGGGAATGGTATGATGTATACTCCGTTTCACAATAACTTGGCGAACTGTGGAGGCTATGGCCACCCAGTAAGAGTGTCGGAGCGAGGCATGTGACACCTCATCACGGGTTGTGTCACTGTGCTCAATGCGAGGCCCGGAGAAACCAGCTGTCGTCTGCTGCAAAACCAACCAACTTCAAATGAACGTCCATCACCGCAACATATTGCCGTCCACTACAATAGCGAGCTCTTTGGGAACAGTTCATAAGACAACCATACGCTCAATTTACCCGTGAATCTGTGATGGGCGCTGATGCCAGGGCCCATTGTTTTGAGCTGAAACGGTTGATTATACGGCTGCAATCGCCAACGGCCATGGCGCTACAAGGCCCCTGTGGCCTCAACCATAGAGTGTTATCATGTGCCTTGCTCCAGCAGTTATTGGGTCGCGAGGACCGCAGCCTCCGCAGTTCACCAAGTTACTGTGAAAACAAGTATAAAACTCGTTCATTTTTGCAGAACTATGGTATCAGAGACGAGATGTTCCTCCTTGTCTCACAGTTAGACAAAATCTTCGACATGCCTCTCTTTCTCTCATCCCCATCATGCTAATGCACCCTTATCGCTGTTAACTTCTGAGGAATGCAAATGGTTTGACTACTGGTGTTTATAGTGTACTGCAGGCTGTTAACAATAAGATAATTAAGTGTTTTCATGACTTGCAACATCATTAGAAGAATGAACTAGAAGAAACAATATGATGTAATGATGTTTTCTTGAAGGTATGCTCGAGCCATGCGCAGCAGGCTCTCGCACCACTTTCTCAACGCCAATGCAGTCACTTGGCTGAACGTTTTGACGCGGTTCTACCAGGCTTTGCAAACGCAAATTGTGCCGGATGTTGCACTCGCACGTAGGTACACACGCCAATATCGGGACGTGCCGTGAGACTGGTTCGACATTATGGCGCGTTCACACCGACGATGCGATCTAGTCGTGCGATAACTTTCATCGCAAAAGCTACCATCGCGGGCAAAAAGCGACGCGATTTGAGCAGTCGCTTGCTGACCCAACTTTTCGCGATGCGATCTAGTCGCGGAGCTGCTGAGCCAATCAACAGCATTCGGAGCAAGAGTTTTCGAGAAGCGACTCGCCACCAAAGGCGTTGGACTCGCTCATTGCGCGCGCCAATGTGACCATCTAATTTTTTTGCGATGCGATCTAGTCGCATCGCGCGACTGCTTACATCGCCGGTGTGAATGCGCCTTAACTGTGGCGAGCCGACATTGGGTTGCTAGCTTTATGCGCTGCGCCAGGTTTTCACTGCGTCGGCGCACGCTTGACGCTCGCTCTTTCAAAAAGTGTGGGAGTTCAAATGCGCTCGAGGGCACTGAAGACGACTGCCTTTGGGAGGAGGCGTCGGACAAGGAGTCTGATGGAAGTGATGACAGTGATTAAGGTTCAATTATGACGCCAATAAACGTGTTTCTTAAGACTTCCTGGGTCATATTTTACGGAGAAAATTTTCGCGGTCTTTAAATTGTTTTGTGTTATACACGGATAAAACTTTTTTTTTCTTTTTCGCAGTCCTCAAATTATGCCTCGTACTATACGCGGGTTCGTATTATATGCGGGTTTTTACGGTAAATGGGACGTCTGTGGCCATTCACGCGACTGAGGCCACTGGGAATAACAATGTGTGTTAGCACAGTGGAGAGCAAAATCCCAGTGCCAGTGCTCCATTTCGAAGTATAAAGGGGATGTAGAAAATCTGCCCAGCAACCATGTTAAAAATATTTGTTTGCAAGAACAAGATTTGTATGCGCAGGTCTTAATGTCAATGAAACGATGGGATTGGATTGGTGGCGGAGGAATAGCGATTGGTGGCGGAGGAATACAAGATTCCTTATGGTATGTTTATACTTGCGGATCCGCTAGCGAATCCACCCAGCTTTTGCCGCTGGGGCAAAGCACTGGGCGGAAAACGCAATGGTGAGCCATATAGGTCCAGGACCTATTTCTGCCGCCAGATGAGGCGTTTTGCTGACCGGAAGTGACATTCTTGCGCAGCGTGATGCTGCCTACGTCACGAGTATGCGTTCGTGTTTGTTCTTAGCGATGGCATCGACGGCATCGAAGACATCCAGTGTCGCCGACATGCCTAGGAATGAGAACACTTCAACCGCCCCATACTCAGCAGAGATGTTAATTGATGTTGTGAAGAATTATTGTTGTCTTTACGACCTTCGGAATGCGTCTTACGAAGATAATAAGTATAAAGACAAACTATGGAATGAGATAGGTGCTGGATTCAGATTGACAGGTATGTGCTCTCAAAATCTTGCAATTTTCAGGGGGAGCAAGGTTAGACTGTAGTGTGCCGTAAGCTTCCTGCATATTTTGGTATTATCTTGTGAATTGCCAGCTACCTTAGCATGCAGCCCCGATATTTGTCATTTGTACTTGTAACAATGCACCAGTGTGTTGCGGAAACAAGGAAACAATACGGGCATGTTAGTTAACGGAAAAAATGCAAGCAGCACACTAACAACGAAGAAACTGCAAAATGGAGCGAATATGACAAGTGCTGTTTTGTGCTGTAAAAACGGTGCAAGGTCACACCCGCGGCAGCAAATTTCTTTTCGGGAGTAAACGTACCATTTGAGGGGCATTGCTGCTACCTTCATGACTTGTAATCGACTATAAACAGAACAGTGCCTCCTTCAGTGATGTGATTGGCCTCTACTGTTTTGGAGCACCTTTCGGAGCAGCCAAAACAGTGTTTTGGAGCAGCAAAAGTGGACTTTGGAGCAGCCAAGACAGTGTTTTGGAGCAGCAAAAGTGGACTTTGGAGCAGCCAAGACAATGTTTCGGAGCAGCAAAAGTGGCTTCTGGAGCTGATATTCTTAGAAAAATAAAAATATTTGTTTCAAGTGCTGGACAAACGAAGGACACCTTGCTCGCCGCAATAAACAAATTATAGTCAAGTTAGACCACCTGGGAGTCTTTCAAGATGTAACTGAAATGCCAATGACATCACACATTTTGCAATGATTCAGTTAAATGATACATATATATATACCCGCTATAAGTAAATAAGAACCAAACTGCACATATTAAAATTTATTTAAAAATGACCAGCTTAGTATTAAATATCACAGCATTAGGTTGACTAGTTATATAATGAATGGAAGCCGTCTCTAACTGTTGATACACGTGACCAATGCTGTCCAATGCGAAATTGTCACGCGAGCGGTATGGCTGTTCGATCGAAACCATGCCACTCCGCTCCGTCACCAAATGGTTCCCAAAATTGTACACAAACTGTAACCGTCCAGCATACGACAAAAAACAGTCCAGCAGTACATGCTTGCCAGACTGGCTAATGAGGTTCAAGCTAAACACACAGAAAAAAAAAGAACCTGAGCACATCGATGCAAGACAACATGAGCCAGGGTACAAAAAGTTCTCGGAGCACTTTGTACAAGCAATTACTGAACTCGAGACAAACAAGCGCGCTGTGCGGGTTCAGCATGCAGACATTGCCTTTTTTGTTTTAGCTTACTTATCTTCACCAACCTTCTTTTGCGGCAGATTTTTCACGTACCGAGGTCCCCCTCGAAAGAATGCCCACCGAGAGAAACCTAGGTAAACAGTACTACGACACAACAGTCTTTGAGCTAGAGGGATTTTTGTAGTAGCGTATTAAACAAGAGCAGGAATGGTGATGAACATTAGAACAGTCTTTACGTTTCAGTTTAGAAAGCGCCATATCTGCAGCGACGTGGCGACGGCAACATCCGACGTCGAGCGACCACGGCAACTTGCAGCAGAAACCACATATAGTTTTCCCACAGCCGTTGCTTTTAGGAGCAAGTGCTTCAGCTCACAAAGTAACTCCCGACGCGCAAAAACGTGGTTTTGTTTCACAGCATGATGGCATGGCTGATACCCAGCATGCTAGTGTCGGAGCGTCCGCACATGCCCGCGTCTATCGTTGAAAAAGTTTTAAAAGGACACGAGAGCGCGAAATGAGATACGGCGGGAAAAACCATGCAAGACCGGACGAACGATTCATGCAGGGTACTTTGTGTCGGGCGGCCGCTTGTGCCACCTAGCTCACGTGTGCTCATTACGGTACTCGGTTTAGTTTTGGTTTTGAAAGGCGACCGAAATTGGTCCTTTGGCGCAGGCTTGGCGCAGATTACCGGTATTGTGGCAAAATGTAGCAGGATGTAGCAGGGTTAGCCCCTTGGCGCAGTTTTGCGCAATTGGCGCAGCAATCACATCACTGCTCCTTTATTCCTTCAGCGCCTGGCAGAAGAGGAGGAAAGCAAGGGGCCGACGCCGTCGCCACTAGTGCACCGTTTTTGCCACCAGGCACCTCTGCTCTAATAGGACGAAGGAGGTTATACTAAACTTTCTGGAGTGGCGGAGGGGCTCCGCGGCTGACGCCACGCGCCGCCATATTGCTCAGGGCAGAAAGCAATCGGCCGCATTGTAACGCGTGCGGGCGCGTGCGGCCTCTGCGTTGTTTTTGTTGAGTGCGGTGCCTCTAATCGAATGAGGCCGCTGTGGGAGACGTGGGAGACGACTGCGACCTCTTCTGAAGACGATGGTGGGCTCTTGCGCAGCATTTGGCTGCGCGAATCGCGTGAAGCAAACACCGGGGATAACTTTTCACGTGTAAGTAGCGTGCTTCGCTCGCTCGCTTTCCCACACATATTTTTGCGATTACGGATGCATTCGCGCGTACAAGCATTTCCCATTTACGTCCGGGTGCCATGGAGACACTGTGAAACATTTTTGTGCTTTTCAGGTTTCCCAAGGACGTCGAATTGCGCAGTGCATGGGAGCACGCTGTGAGGCGAGAAGGTTGGACTCCGAAGAAGAATGACGTCTTGTGTTCAACGCACTTTGAAGCAGACTGCTTCGATAGGACAGGGCAAACAACGAGACTACGAGCTGGTAGCATCCCTACCAAGTTTGCAGCGTTTCCAGCGCACCTACAAAAGCCAGTGAGTACGCTTCGTACAAGTGAGCGCTTCGTTTCCCAAATGTAGTCAATGTAGCGATAGCTCCGCATCTCTGGGATTTTCAGTTTCTTATATTTAGTTGCGCATTCACTCTGAATGCCGAAATTTCTGACTTGTCGCGATATGCCTCTCTTTACGTAGGAGAAGAGAAAATGAGCTCCTCCTAAAAGTCGGGAGATGCCTTCGCCTGAGGAGCCTGTTTTGGATGGAGCTGCCGAAGTCTCCCCCTGCAAACTTCACCCACGAAGGAGTGGTACAAGCAGAAAGTGCATGAATCGGCGAACGAGGTACAGCAGCTGAAGAAGAAGGTCAAGACATTGCAGCAGAAGAAACGGAGACGTTCAAAACACATTGATGCTTCTCAGGATTTGATTGAGCAGCTAAAGGAGCAGAACCTTTTATCGGAAAAAGGGTTGGAGGTTTTCCAAGCGTCATTTTCTCCGGATATCCAGCAGCTTCTCAAAAGAACTCATGAAAAGACGAACAAATACCCCCAGAATTAAGAGCATTTGCACTGACGCTTCACTATTATTCGCCAAGGGCTTATGATTATGTGCGAGCGAAGTTTAACAATGCTTTGCCAAACCAGCGAACTCTTCGCGAATGGTACAAGGCGGTGAATGGTGATCCTGGCTTCACCTCAGAATCATTCGAGTTTATCAAGAACATAGTGCAAGGAAGAGACGAGCCACTGGTCGCTGCCATAATGGTTGACGACATGTCTATTAAAAAACATGTCCAACTTGTGGGCAACAAAGTTTTCGGATATGTCGACTTGGGCATGGAAATGCCAGGTGACAGCCTCCCAGAAGCAAGGAATGCCTGTGTTTTCATGCTGGTGGCACTCAATATGAGGCTGAAGGTGCCCCTTGGGTATTTTTTCATTGATTCTCTCTCTGGTTCCGAAAGAGCGCAGCTAACGAAAGAGTGTATCTCGCGCGTGACTTCAGCAGGTGTCATAGCAGCATCACTGACTTTTGATGGAGCGGCCTCAAACTTTTCAATGGCCAGTTTTCTTGGTGCTGATCTCCGCCTCCATTCTCCGGGATTCAACACCTCATTCCAGTGCTCAGAAGATTGCCAAAACAAAGTATTTGTGATTCTAGATGCTTGCCACATGATCAAGCTTGTGCGTAACTGCTTGGGATCAGTAAACCACCTCACTGATATTCAAGGGCGCAAAGTGAAGTGGTCATACATTGAAGCTCTTGAGGCCTTGCAACAAAAAGAGGGGTTGCACCTTGGCAACAAGCTGACGAAAGTCCATATGGAATGGGCAAAGCAAAAAATGAAGGTTCGACTGGCTGTGCAGACCCTTAGCTCATCTGTTGCTGATGCACTGGACTTCTGCGAGTATAAACTGAAGCTTCCCCAGTTTCAAGGTGCCCACGCAACAGCGGAGTTCATTCGAATCTTTGATCGCCTCTTCGATATTCTGAACTCGAGGAACCCTCTTGCGCGATCATTCAAAGCCCCACTGCGGCAACAGAATGCAGCTTCTTGGAAATCGTTCTTCCACGAAGCCGAGGAGTATATTAGGGGGCTGAAGGATGCAAGTGGGCGACCAGTGATAGACGGACTGAAAAAAACTGGGTTTGTTGGCCTCATCATTTGCATACGAAGTGTCACTGCCCTTTTCGATGCACTTGTGGCCACGAAAATTTTGAAGTATCTGTTGACGCACAAGATGTCGCAAGACCATTTGGAAACGTTTTTTGGTTGTGTGAGGGGAAAGGGGGATACAACAACAACCCCACAGCCTGCCAGTTCAGAGCCGCCTATAAGCGCCTCCTCTTCCACACAGAGGTAACATCGTCTGACGCTGGGAACTGCTGCCGAGATGTGGTGTCTATCCTGAACATGTCCAGTGCTGTCAGCCTTGCCGAGTCACCAACAGCAGTTACGTCACACAGGAGGTCATCGCTGCTGGAGCCCTTGGATGATGAGCATGACTACACTCATCTTGTTGATCTCCCTCAGAGCCTTTCAGCAGTGACGAGTGCTGTTGTGCCGTATATAGCGGGATTTGTGGCTCGCAAGGTGCGGTCTGTCACCAACTGTGAGGAGTGCTGTGCTGCGCTGGAATCAAGTGAACTCCCAGACCTTGTCAGAGCAAAGAACAGAGGTGGACTTGTCGCACCATCAAAGGACGTCTTAGAGATCTGCAGTATTGCAGAAAAGGGACTGCGAGTACTACAGCATGAATGCAAGAACCTGAAATCCTTGAATACTAGCTCAGAAAGCCTTTTGGTAGATGTGATGACTGCAGTGTTTGAAAAAGCATTGTTCGCTCAGCTGGAACCTCACCTGTTGGACTGTGACCCCCTTGATAACCATATATATAGCTTATCAAAGAAAATTGCTAGCCTGTACATCAGAACAAGACTTCATCACATTTCTAGGGAAATGAACCAGGAGAACTGCAAAAAAAACGTGCGCACACTGCTAACAAGAGAGATTATTTTCAAAAATCTCTGAAGTGCAAGAAATTGATTGATGTGCTTTTCCATTTGATGTAGCTCACTGTTAGTGTTTGACGCATTTGTTCTTTTAGTTAGAACTTTTATTTTTTGCTGGAAGATTCAACGTTTAGTTTAGTCTAATGCATCTGGTGCTGAATGTGACTGACTGTAGGGTTTAACACGCCGACGCAATGCAGGCAATGAGGCGCGCCGTAGTGGAGGGCTCCGGATTAATTTTCACCACCTGGGGATCATTAACGTGCGCCGAAATCTCGTGCACACAGGCGTTTTCGTTTTTCGCCTTCATCAGAAAAGTGGCCGCCGCGGCCGGGAATCGTGGTGCTGAATGTGGACAAGTGAATAAATATGGTTGTACCATGAACCTTCAGTTTCCTTTATTGTTTTATTGGTTTCATATTGTTGTTTTCGTCACCAGGTAGCATTCTACAACTTCTCACTCCCTTTCTTAAATTTTGTTTTCATTGCATCTTCTCGAGCGGTACTTCTGCCGTGAGACTGCAGTGTAAACATATAATACGAACTGATATCCTATCGCATCATCTTTAACTCTAAGTGTAAGTGTCAAGAAAAAAAATAAATCGGATGTATATTAGTCGCTCCAAAGTTCCCTCGCGTCCTAAGAAAAATAAAGCGACCCTTTCATTGCTATAACAGAAGGCACGGCTGCAAGCGCACGGTGCACAACGGCGGCACAAGGCAGTCGCCGTCTCCTTCTGCCCTGAGCAATATGGCCGCCAACGGGTTTCCGTGGCTTCACTCCGATACATGGGCGTGTATGCGGGACCGCCACTCCAGAAGTTCTAGTATAACCTCCTTGAATAGGACAAGAGCCACACACTGGGTGAGTTAGGCCAGTTTATGACGTTGCTGATGTAACGTCCCCCTCTCAAGTGAGCCAATCAGCCCGCGGCGCAGAGGTGAGAGGCATGAGCGTGAACTCCCAACTGCTCCCAGCTAAGTGGCGAGGGCCGCCATTCTCATTCATTCACCCCGTAGAATGCGTGGGATGGACACCTAAATTTGGGTTCTTTCCTTCTTTTTGCGGGGTCTGGCAAGAAAATGATGTAACGTTATTCCTCGGTGGATTAAAAAGCTAATGAATGAATTTTTTTTCGACGTTTGGGCGCATACTTCTATTCAGGCGAAAAGAATTTGGCCCATAACAGACGACTTATAGCCTCAACCGTGCTTTGCGCCGAAAGTGTGCTGCATCAAAATGGCGGTCATTTCCTCTTTGCTCTCTCCTTCCTCTCTCGCTCATTTGGCACTCTACTCCCTTTCCTTCACTTTTCTCCTATCCAGCGCCTTTGTTGAGACGCTACAGACGTTTCCAAAAAAACCTCAAACTCAGAGAAAAAAAAATTCAAAGCGCATCACCGGTTTTGAGAGTAGATTCTTGACAGTGGCATTTGCTCTAGCCCTAAAACCGTGGACTGTGATTTCGGATAGTTGCATTGTAGACCCCACCACATCGTGCATTGTTAATGACTTAATTGACGACTACTTTTTTGTTACCTGTCGTTTTTTTGTATGGCATAAGCTCACGCGGGATCTTCTGGACAGCACTGCAACATTTTTGGTTGCAATAACAACCAGCGAAAGCGGGAACTCGCTGCGCTCTCCTTCTGCTCCAACCATAACAATCAACAGGGAAAATGCGGCTGCAATATGTTCTTTTTACACCGATTATCCGCAGACGGCAATTTGCGTCGACAGTGAGCGAGCGCCATGAAACGGCAAGGGTTTTCGCCGTCTGTGTCCGCTTGCGCATGTTCTCGGCATTTCGTCGACGGCAAGAGGACGGAAGAGAATCCTGTACCAATGCTCGCCCTTGGGTAGAACCGAAAAATTTGTGCGTTTCGTTCATCGCCCTGTGCTTAGAAACTGTCTGTGTCAGACAGCCTTCAACGTTAAAACAACTGACATGATACGAAGCAGCGTGCTGGCTTTAGGTTCCACGACAATCACAACAAGTACATGCACGCATGTGCATAAGCGCACACGGAACGATGCATTGCAGCACGCACACTGCGAGAAGATAAAGACGTGCATAAAACAGTGGTAATTAAAAAAAAACGAGGGCCTGGTACACGCTCGCATGCAGCGGTTCCATCCGGTTGCTACTTGGTACCTCATACAGTGCATGCCATGCGAAGTAAGTGTACAACTGTGCTCATTACCTGCCTGCAATTTTAGGTGGCTTTTAGACAGCGACGCTTACGTCAACGGGAATGGCAGCCACCTCCACAAGAAAAGGTGAAAATAGTTCTATGATCTCTTACAGCAATACATCGAGGCCTATTTCAACTAATCATAATTATCATATTGCGATGCATATTTTTGTTATAGAAAAAAAATAGCAGCCACTGCAGTATGTATGGCCGTGACGACAGGAAATTCACTGTGAATGCCTGCAGACGTTCTCGCTCACACCAGCGGGCACGCTACACGGTACTGCGTACGGCACCGCGCGATGTTGCCATGTTCACACCGATAACTCCACTATTTAAAAACTCACAGGTTTAAAAATTTTAGTTGCGACCGCACATGCCGAACGGCTATGCACGCGTACAACTCCGAGTGCCGTAACGGAACGGCAGGCCTCTCGCTTGAAGACCTGTTCGCCTGATTCTCGACGTCACAATGAAGCAACAATCTGCCCAATTGTTCTTACCGTATTTCCCTATGTGGCTGTCTAATTGACTCGTAAAACAACTTGTATAAATATGCTATTTTGCTGAGTAGTCTGCCAAACGAGTTCATCAGACCACTTTCCAAGCCTGCACATCCATTTTCGTTCGCTTCAACAATTAATGTAAAATTCACTGACTTGATGCGTCACATTGCAGTAGTCCACTTCTGTCGCCGTGTTGCTTCCCAAGATCTCAAAGGGAAGCTGTAAAATTTGACACTTCAGTCACCTTTGCAACTGTGGCAGTCTTTCAGGCAGCAGTAGCGACGTTTATTTTTTGGGGAACTCTAGGAGTAGGGAAGATGTCACCAGAACCCGGTGAGATCATAGAGATGTGAAGTTGGGACTTAATTTTACAAAAAGCAGTTCCAAAAAGGCTTACGCCGATCCGAAATGCCACGTTCGCATATGGTTTCTAAATGCGCCCGCCCGCAGTCCCCGCGACCCAGGCCGTCCTGGCCTACCCAGTTTTTTTTATTTTGCAGCTGCTAGATGGTGCAACGTGTAGTGCCAAACCGCATTGCCTGTGGCCTATAGTAGTGTGTCTTACCCATTTATTATCCCCTTCCTTTTTCCTTTAGTTCGGTGTACTAGGCTTTCTGGTAGGGGCTTTCGGCTTTTCTAGTACACTCCTACCCTCCTGCGTCGAAATAAAGATTCTTATTATTTTTATTATTATTATTACTTTGGCTCATCAAAAGATTTCCTTCTTTAGGTTTCAACTTTGGAACCAGGCAACGTCCCGTTCTCAAATGTTTGCATCCTACTGTAACAAAAGTCAAAACTGAAAATAAATTGAGTTGCGCTGACGGTCCGACAGAGGGGTGTAGTGACCCATACCCTTGACATTCCGCCTCCCCCTCCCGGTGTGAGGAGTAGGATGACTCACTGGCTGCCCCGAAAAGCGGTATGAGAGGAGCCACCGGGAGGGGCTGGGGGAAGTCTGACCAACAGTGAATAAGCATACAGTAGTCCCACTCAAGGAGACTTCCGGTAATTGCACAGAGGCAGCACCCCTCACCACATATTGCTAACTAAACCACTTTTTATGTTTCTGATTTCTTGTTACAGAATGCCCTGTAAAAGTAATCGTTATAAAACAAAGTGATTACACTAGTAATACTAATTTTTTTAAAATATAAGAGACCCGCTTATTTTCGAGAAGGAATACAAGAATGCTCGACCTTGAAGGGACCGAAGGTTCCTTCGATTTATTTACAGCGGACGAACTATATACAAGAAGCTATGTAAATAAAAAGACGTCCAAGATCCCCGAACACCGGTATGCTGCTTCGGTCTCGAGCATTCCCTCGTTTCGTGTCCCTCTTCCTCGTCTTCTGCTGGGACCGGTTAGGTCACCCGCTACAACCTAAAACCGTTACACGGTTACCCAAGGCTACGACCAATGAGAGGAGTCGAGGCGCCGGGCTACGGGCTGCAGCGGAGATTGTGGAGTACAAATGCGTTCTTGGTGTTTAAATTCGAAGCATTCGAAGCTGATAATAAAGCACCCGCTGAGAAGCTGGTAAGCTGTCTATTCCAAGTTTTTTTTGTTGCAAAATAGTGTGACGTCGTCCGAGGTGGTGGGTGGAGATGCCAACGTGGCGCAAGCAAGTCCGGACGTGCGCGGTTGGGGGTGACACATGGGAGCGGGGAGTGCACGGACAGGAAATGGGGAAGAGGGGCCTGGGAAAACTGGAAACCGGTCGAGGACGAGGAGAGAGGGAGGCGAGCCAGGCCGGACGTGGGAAAAGACGACTCTCTCGGAGGGAAGCGAGTCAAGGGTGAGGACGGGTTTTTGGGAGACGCGCCGAGGACAAAAGGAAATGTGATCACGACGTGCGCTGTGAAACGTGAGAGCCAAGGCAAAAGCACCAAGCTGAAGGCGTGCATTGACGGACATCTGTGCAAGCCCGACTTGTCGGATCCTGAGCCTCCTCGGTACAACCTGCCCGTCGAACCAAAGTCACGTGGATGACTGGCCCTTCCAAGTCACCTCTCCCAAGAAACCCCTGCGACGGGACACCCAGAACACTCCAGGCGAGAGGTGAGCAGTAGGCGGCCCCAGCACCGATATTAGCATCCGGATTATTCCGTTAAGATTAAATATCGTCTTCTCGCTTCTCCTCTCCTCAGCGTGGACCCACCACAGGGGTGGAACTCATGAAATGTACTTGGGAGCAGCCACGGGAGCAGCTGAAACTGCTGTTTTGGAGCAGGTTGGGAGCAGCTAAAACTACATTCTGGAGCAGGCTAGGAGCAGCTCAAATCAGTTTTCATTGCCCTTCAGCTTGTGTCTTAGACGAGCATGGGAGCAATTTCAATTGTGCTTAGCAGCACATATGAGCATGAGTGCTTAGGAACCTATAGGTAGATAGGATAACAGTGTAAATGATGCGAAAACTTGGCCTTAGTGAGAACCAAAAAGCAAGTAACGAATGTTTCTGAAGATAGTGTCCTTGACATTTTCCGAGTGGTTTTCAGCTGCTCAAAATGCAAACCAGCACTGTTTATAGCACAACCCACACGTGCGCGACATAGTAATTATATGTTCAAACCACGTGACGTGCATAAGCAACGGACGTGCAGTTACGCGGAGGAACAGGGCAACAAATTTCGAGTTTATCCTATTGTACAACTCAATATCGAAGCAGCAGACTACGATTAATGGAGTTATCATATTCGAAGCGATGAGCCAGAGCAAGGTTAAAGTGCGCCGAGCGGATCTACCGCTCGCATGAGAGCTGCTGGCCGGCAAGGATTCGGATCGGACAGCGTTTCAGTTCAATCAAATTACGATTTATCGTGCAGGAATGCGGTTCCAACTTCTAACGATGAAGCAATAAAAGGAATCTTTTGCTAATGTGTTTTCAACTGGCTGACGTCCGGAACCCGGGCCGCAGAGCCTCAGGAAATCTGACGCTTAGCCTCACCTCGGCCGACTTGCTTAACCGCTTATGGTTGAAGAATAACAATCCAGTCGCAGGGGATGTAGAGCTTGGAATCCGACCCCCGAGTTTTTCGCGCGCTTCCAACTCGGGACACACAGGGAAAATAAACGGAACGAAAAATTGCAAGGCCGACCAAGCTAAACGCACTCATTGTTGCCAATCGAGTCGATAAAAACCGAAACCAAGACAAAATAGAATTATTTTGGCGCACGTTGTGCGATTTGGAGCACAATGGCGCGAAGTATTGGCTGTGGCGCAGTTTCCGCAAAACTGCGCAGGATGGCGCAGGCAAATGCGTCTGGCGCAAAATGGCGCAAATGGCGCAGCCGTTCCACCCCTGCACCACGAAGTATTTGTGCTGCCCCTACTGGGGTCGTCACAATAGCAGAGTGTTATATATTATACTTCGCTTCTCTGAAAGTCGTTGATTCCGTGACAAATATCATTGAGGAACTCGCCGTTACACAGACTCTTATGCATTAAATTGAAATAATGTAATGGTGAATTATAAACGTGTGTATATCAAGTCTTCTGAGGTACTGATTTCCCTCCTTGCATTGATGAAGCTAGTGCCGAATCGCCTTTCTATTCGGAATCATGAACAAGAAAGTAACCGCGGCTTTGCACATGTAGAGAGAGGCTCGAAACTGATAAAGCCCAAACGAAAATAAAGAAATCACTGAGGGCACTCCCACGTCGCAAGTTTCAATTTAGAATTTACTGATTGCATTCATTTTAATGTGTTCTCAAGTGGTGCTTCTGAAATATGGGCACCCAACTAGTGCAAACATATGTAATTGTTCTGGTAGGTACAAACCCTAGTTCAATTAGTGTTAAAAAAAAAGTTATTCTTTGGTGAATTACTGCTGCGTTGAAAACGGCACTATGTCTCCTTGTCAATCAGTGTTCGGGAAGAATTGGGTGTTGACATTAGCTAAGAAAAAAAAAACGAAAGAGGGAAACAATTTTGAGTAGAAGTTGGCAAGGACACTCCTGTCTTTGCAGTCGCCGTTCCCATGACTTGTTCCTCAATACTCGCGACCTTGCCAAATAGTCGTTCAATAGGTGCACAAGTTATGAAGAGTGTGTTACGCAAACGGTTTGTCCAGACGAGACAAGGATATACCTTTGTTACGATCGGTTTCTCGGAAGGGAACTCTTAACGCTAAAATGGTGATCTGCTACAGAAAAGATCTTGCGGCGTCAACACGGTGACACGCTCGGAGAGTGAGAGACCGCAAAGAGACAAGCCCAACAACTCTAAACTTGCATGACCTTGTCCAAGATATAAGCAGGGGACGAGCGGGTTTCGAAACGATCAAATGCTTACCTAATCCGCCCAAATTCTCGTCTGGAGGACACAGACTGATACCACTGATACCGACGTCATTGGCCTGGGCTAAAGAAGGGAGGCGCAAGAACTGTTTACACAGCAAAAGTCAAAATGACCATGGAATTGTTCGAACTCGTGGGACGAGGTGTTTGAGGCAGTCACAAGCTCAACTGACCCGTCGCGGGGAGAGTGTCGTCTGCTCTTGGAGGAATGGATCGCAACGGGATGCCGCATTATTCCATCTCGAAAAAGGATAGGGGTCCCAAGGATGTAGGTGAAGGTCACAGAAAGCATGCTCATGTTTACCTAGCTGAGTCTGCGCAGCTGATGCTATATAAAACGAGAAACACAAGTGAGGAGGACCATTGCGCCGCTGTTCCGGCTGTGCGGCATTGCGCATCGCACGTTGGCATGCAAAATGAAAGGTGCTTTTTATGTGGTGCAGATGCAGAAGGGTTCCTACACCTATTTCCCAAAGACCCCAAACGGTAAGTGAATAACTGTTGTATCTATTTTGTCCCATTCTGCATAACATTGCTGAAATCAATTTACTATGATAGCATCACTTGCTTTTTTTTTTTTTTTGTAAAGAACAAATAAAACAGCACTGTTCTTTTTCTTTTATGGAGACAAATGTGTTGCAAGATATGCGCGTGCGTCTGCTTTCTATTTCGGTTTGCCCTATTACCGTGCCTCTTTTATTTATAGGCCTTGCGTAATTGGGGCCAACCTTTCTTAAAGCAAATCGCCAATTCCGATGCCACAGCATTAAATTTTTCACACCATAAAGCGAGTTTTCTTTTTATCACATAAATATGGCAACCTATACTCTGTTTCATACTTAGTGTGCAACGCTGTCAAAGCTACTGGCGCGAGCGCGTGGCTTCATTATGGTTTTGTTTGCGCGAGAACACGTGCAAATGATCAACGAGATCAAGCACCATGCTCGCGCCAGTAGCTTTGACAGCGTTGCACGCTAAGTATGAAACAGAGTATAGACAACCAGTTTCCTCAGGCTGCGTGCGTCGTTCCATTGGTACCTTGATACTGCTTTTCGCGTGATCAATTTTCGCGAAAATTGGTCACGGAAATAACTTGCCCCATTTAAACGAAGCCGCCGGTCTTCAAACAATAGGGCGCCCTATTGATTGACGACCGGTGGCTTCGCTGCTTTTCCATAGGAGTTAGGCCTTTTTCTTTCTTTACTTTTTCCTCAAGTAAGTTTGCTCTGCCAATTTTACAAAAGAAATGCACCATCTGTGGGCAATGCTGCACAAAATTTTAGCGCAATAGGGTAAGAAACCGAATTTTGTATTCTATTTAAAGAGCCTGGCCGCTATTTTAGACACCTGGTATATTTAGGAGGAAATTTGTTTCCAAAAAAATTTAGGCGACCAGTGCTCTGCGTGAATGCTGTGGAAGCATGCATTCATATATTAACTATGCCAGCCATGTTCTCTAATTAAATAAAACTCTTGTACAGTGTATGACATGTATTTTTGGTACTTATACATGCAGTGAGTGAAGAGACCAAGACTGCAGTATGCCTGCAGTCTTGCTATTAACAAAGCTAGCCGTTTTGACTAGCTTTAAGTCTTGTAGCTGCATGCACTACTGAGAGAGGATGTGTGGGATGCAATTGAGAATGAAGTCTCCACTGCCATTACTCCAGGACCATTTAAAACTGTGCACTAAAGCAATGGTCTGTGCTTTATTCTTAAGGAAAAACATTTTAATACCTGCAGGCAGCGGCTGTGGCTTCAGGCTATTGGCAGCACCTCTCTGCAAGCTGTAAAGCCCCGCACGCTGCACACAAACTACAGGCTTTGCAGCAAGCATTTTCAAGATAAAGACTTCACAAGCACTTTGAAAAGATGGTTGGACAAGTTTGCAGTGCCAAGTCTGAGGTAAGCATGACAACGAAATTGCGGGTGTCTCCACCACAAGAGGCATCATCTTTCTAATTAGTTCATGTCAATACTTGCTGCCAATACAAATTGTAAAGTGACCAGATGTTAAACTTTAATTCTGAGGCTATGCATAAAAACGTATTGAAAGAGAAGTGACCAGATGTTAAACTTTAATTCTGGAGGCTATGCATAAAAACGTATTGAAAGAGAAGACCGGTTATTTGGCTGTTACCAATTTTTTTCCATTGTGTTAACTCCTCCAACATATGTACTGCAATGGCTAGGAGTACTGAAGCTTACTTACATTAAGTACCAAACCATGTCTTAGCTGTTCTTAGTTGTCATTGTTGTCGAGCCTCATGAGCAGCCTACGCCTGCTTCTCCCACGCCCTCGTCAGCTCTGCCCTCGTCGGTTCACCCACTGATTGGGCCCAACCTCGACGATAGTGACCGACACAAAATTCAAGCCATCTTGAACAGCCACGTGCCTCTCTTCGCCACAGACGAGCAAGACCTCGGCATTTACATGGGAACGGACCATAGCATCGACCTGGTCCCTGGAGCCACCCCATACAGCCGCCAGCCGTACAGGTACTCCTTTGACGATCGCCGATTTCTAGAGCATCAAAAAGAAGACCTTTTGTAGAAGGGAATCATCCTCCCATCCTCTGGACCCTGGGCTTTTCCAGTTGTTGTGGTCAGCCAACAGACGAAAAGGCGCCTTTGCGTCAACTATATTCCGTTGAACAAAATGACTATAAACGTCGCACAACCCCTTCCCCGCGCCGACGACATCATGGAGAACATCGGTGGTTGTAGCCTATTCGCATCTCTGGACTTGAAGTTTGCCTATTGGCAAATTCTGCTAAGACCTCAGGATCAAGACAAAACCGCCTTTATCACTCATCAGGGCACCTACAAGTGGACATGCATGCCCTTCGGCCTCAAAAATGCGCCCGCCACATTCCAGAAAGCCATGAACACCGTCTTCCAGGAACTCCGACCACGCGACCTCAAATGCAGTGTTCGCGTCTACCTCGACAATGTGCTGCTCTTCGCCACTAACATCACCGAGTTTCTTGACCTTCTTGACGAAGTCTTGACGCTCCTCCAATGCAGCAGCCTCAAGCTCTCCACAGAAAAATGCCATTTTGGAATGGAATCCATCAAGTTCCTGGGCTTCATTCTCTCCAAGTCTGGAAAACTGCCCAGAAGAGCAGTTTTCCTGGACGCCGTTTTCGGAAGAGCGTCCCCAGTGGACACTCTTCCGAAAATCCCGACACCGCGAAACACGAAGTCCCTGCTCTAATGGGTTCAAGCTGCCAACTTCTACCGACGCTTCATCCCTGGGTTTTCACACATCACTGCCCCGCTTCACAGCATCATTCGCACGGGCAACTTTGAGTGGACACCAGACTGCGACACTGCCTTTCAAGCTCTGAAAACTGCCTTGACGTCAGCGCCTATACTGGGTCATTTTAATCCCAGTGCCCCTACGACTGTCACCACTGACGCCTCCGGCACTGCAGTCAGCACAGTACTGTCTCAGCAACAAGACAGCAAAGAAACTGTAATCAAAATACGCCAGTCGGTCGGTGACCCCGGTAGAAAAGAAGCTCCACAGCAACGTCTGGGAATGTATTGCTGTTCACTGGGCCCTCACGCAAAAGTTCTGCCCATACCTTCTCTCCATCAAGTTCTCACTTATAACAGACAATTGGACCACCACGTGCCTGACTACGTCAATGAAGCCATCCCGAAGATTCACGCACATGTTGATGGACTTGCTGGAATTTGACTTCACGGTCCATCACCGTCCGGGGAAACAGAATGTTGTTGCCAACATGTTGTCTCGCCTCGCCTGTGCCACTGTCCAAACGTCTGACCACCTGGCCCAGCTCCAACAAGAAGACGCCGAATGCCACAACATACTGCAAAGACTTAGAGACGACCCAGCCTCTCTACCAGACTTTTTGTGATTGACAACGTACTCTATTACAGCACGTCGCTCCAGATGTCAGTCATCGTACTTCCTAGCCAAAATGCGACATTAGGCACTCGAGCTGATGCATGGCGACAGCGGCCACATGGATTACACCAGAACACTGGCCAAACTCGCTGAGTGCTATTGGTGGCCCCGAATGCCAAGCACGACGGCCAAATACGTAAATGCGTGCCAGACCTGCCAGGCGTGCAATCGACCCACGACGAGATCGGTGGGGAAGATGGCCATCATGCCAACCACCGAGACCCCGTTCAAGGTTATCGCAATGGACCATGCCACCATGCCAGACACCAGTAGCCATCGATACCTGCTCAACCTGATCGACTTTGCATCACGATTTGTGGTTCCAGCAGCAGTCCCTTCGACATCTACAAAGGAGGTCATCGCTCACCTCCTCCAGGTGTTCTACCACTACGGAGCGCCCAACCACTACCTCACAGACCACGGACGCGCGTTCGAGTTGCACAAGTTTGTACGATTCTTGCGACGCCACGGCATCACCATTCACCATTCCGTGGCTTACCGCACAGCCAGTAACGGCTTGGTTGAGCGTAGCAACGGCATGCTCGTGGCCGTCCTTCGTAAGCTCTGCAAGTCGGATCCCCAGACTCGGGATACACGCCTTGAGGAAGTAGCCTTTGCCGTCAACACAACCTACAACGCATCGTCACAATTTTCACCCTTCGCATTGCTCTACGGCTACGTCCCGAAAATGCCTCATCAAAAGCATCAGCCCAAAAACATGGAAACCATGCACGAGCGCTTGCTCAGATTATGCGCCGACCGAACAGACGCACTTCAGCGGAGTAAAAACGCCCAACTTTCACGTAAAGCATTTTACGATCATTCCCACAGGGATGGTAGAAACTTTGAGCCCGGAGACATCGTGTGGATCCGCCGCCGGCAACCCGTGCCCAACGGAATGGAAAAGCTGTCACCCCGGTTTAAGGGCCTCTACGAAATCGTTGGGAAGCCCACGCCTGTGACATTCCGCGTTCGACAACTGCCCGCCTTCGGTAACACATATTCCGCCAACGAACGCACGGTTCACTGCTCACAGGTGAAGAAATATTCGCCACCATACGTAGATCCAACTCTTACAGATCCCCAAGTCGGTGATGTATCAGTGCCATCGCCATGCCCCTTCCCAACACGACAGAACAGGAGCCAGAACTCCCAACACTCGCGTCTTGCCCGGACACCAACTTACAAGACCATCCATCAAGCTGCGAAACACTCACCGCTGAGTCATCGCGCCCCACATTCCCTCGACCCCGCCGAACACGTACACTGCCCTTGCGCCTTCAAGATTTTGATGTATCCATAGAGTAGTTTTGCCATTTCGCTTGCCATTAGTAGCTTTAACCCATTGCTTCCCAGTGCAAGAAATAATGAGTGTATTTGAATAAGATGTTAAATATAGGCTCATTGAACACAGATATAGACACAGGGACCGAAAAAATTTCCATAAGTTATAAACATTGTCTACTATAGCTTGTTGCATATCTGCAACAATGGGCAGTAAGTGAATATCTCAAAATATGTGCCATATTTAAGATGTGTTTATTTTATCAAACAAGGCGAAGCAGTCATAAACAAAATACAAAGAGACGTGTTTTCTAGCATGTCTTAGTTATCTAACCTCGATGGAAACCGACGAAACAATTCCGGTCCTTGTTTATGCACAAGTGAACATTGCACTTAGAGCAAGCGACGTAGCTGTAGCCTCCTGTGCACAACTTGCATCTGTTGCGGCGGTCCATCCATATGGGCCAATGATGGCTACCATCGCCTCTTACGTCGCGTGGAACTTCTGGTGACGCCCGCTTCACCACGGGAAGATTTTTTGAGAAGGGCGGCCAGGTGGACGCTTCCTGTACAAAACCAAGCTCGTGGCAAGTTCAGCAAGAAATTCTCGCAGAGGCTTTGAACCTTCCATTTGCTGCAGTGAGTGACGTTTGTGTAGAAACCACGCATTCACAGCAGCAATTTTGACAGTGTGCCAAAATATATACATGTACCACCGCTTCGAGCGTATGGAAAACCTGTAGCTGTAGCACATCTTGTCTAGCAAGTCAACGCCACCCATCGATTTGTTGTACTCAGGTACAATTGCTGGACATTCAACTGAGATGTGAGACTTCTCTTTCTTATCCCATCTTTTCACAGAGGTGACTGGTTCCACACCTGTGCAGTTAGAAAGAAGTGTGACCGGTCTGTTGTCGAACCACTTTACAGCTATCATGCTTCTGTCACCACATGATGCGACACGTGAATCACACGTGCCACGACCTTGCATCTTCATTCCCTTCTCATCCATAAGCTTGCACGACTGGAGTCTGTTTTCTCTTACAGTTCCAATGTACGAGATACCCCTCCGCGTTAGCTCGCAGACTAAGTGCGGTCCCGTGAAAAAGTTGTCAGCAACAATGAGATTGTTGTCTCGGTCAGGGAGGCTTGAACACAACTGAAGCACCACTCCTGTACCAAGACCTAACTGATATCCTTCTTGATCTCCATAGACTCCCTTGCTGCATGCCTGGTAAACGTCAAAGTCGTAACAAAGTCCAGACTCGCCAGCACGAGCCCAGAGCTTGAGGCCCCACTTGCACTTCGGCTTGTTTGGAAGGTACTGACGAATTCGCGACCTTCCTCGAAAAGGTATTAAAATTTCATCGACGGATGACTTGCATTCCTGAGGTATTTTTAGCATGTTTTCCCGTAGTTCTGAGAGCCATGGTCGCAGCTTCCAACATTTGTCTTGTTTCACTTCGTCTGTTGCACCGTCGTTGTCAGCAAAATGCAAGTGACCAGCAATCTTCTCAAATCGATTGCGCGACATTACCTGCGCAACCAGCTCATAGCGGCTGCCATGTTCCCAGTAGGCACGTACATTGTGCATATCCACAAGTCCCATGCGAAAAAACATTCCTAAAACCGAGGTGAGCTCTTCGACTGTCATATTTAGTGGTGTTCCATGCTTCTCCATATAGTAGTTGTTGGTTTCCTGAACAACGTGTTCTAGCATGCTCCTGGAAACAAATAGGTCAAACAGCTGCTTCGCTGCCAGGGGTTCAGCAGGAGGCAGGGGAAGTCATTTTCGAAGACTGTGCCAACTTGGTCAAACGCACATTTTTTCCATGTGTAGCGTTTGTTTGCGTAGGTTTTTTCAGGTCCCCCTTGGGAACTCCCGTCTCAACATTAGCTTCAGCGCTCTCGACGTCTTCATCACTGCTATCTTCAGTGACTGGGTCGCATTCTTCGCTGCTGCTTTCACTCGAGAGGTCACTCTCGTTGCAATCGATGTTGTCCAGCAAGTTATCCTTGCCAAGGAATCGCTTTGGTCTTGTCTTTGGCACACCATAGAAGGCCGAAGGTGCAATGATGGTCTGTAGATAGGAAAAGAACAAATTACCAAGAGTGCAACAACATCCCGAAATGACAGCTGAAATATGTTACCTAACAAAAAAAGAAAATTGAAGCGAGAATTAAAAAAAGGCGAATGTTGCATATATGCAACAACCGTGTGAAGTGACACTCACTGCCCACTGTTGCACATTTGCAACATGCCAGTAATAAAAAATATCCAGCTTCATATAATGTTTGGAATGAGAAATTCTGCATGCGATTCATGCGAAGAACACTGCTAGAGGCTCCTCCGGTAATATAGAGCTCCTATTTTCAGTTTTAGATGTTTTGTGGAAGTGTAAACATACCTTGTTTGGAGAACTCCCGCCCGGCGTGGGGACGCCATTTTCAAAGAATTCCTGCGGGCACTGCGCTGCCACTAGTGGCGAAATTCTTAACTTCCTGGATTGAGAAATGTTCACTGAGAAGAGTACTGACAACTTTTTCTCAGAATATTGACCCGATCTTTATTTCTTCAGCTATCGAAGTCTGTGTTGCAGATATGCAACATGGGGCATTAATGGGTTAAAGCCTTATAGCCACATTTCTATATAAGTATCCCTAGAATAGCTGCGCCTTTCGCTTTGCGCCATTTGTTTTATTTTCATAGCCACGCGGACGTGGCCTATAGAAGTGGGGTGGGATGTGAGCATATGTTAACCGTAGCCATCTGTTATTCTTCCGTCCCCTCTGCCACCCCCGCTCCGTTCTTTCCTTCCAAATTGCTCCCCACAACCAGAGTTCTCTACAGCCAACAAGCCCTCGCGGTTCAAACCGACCGTCCATTCTTCTCGCCCTCAGTTCTACCCATCGCCCAAATGTAAACACCAGCCAAGTCGACTCTGCTCGCAAGCCCCGGCAGCCGACTCCTTCGCCGCAGCTGTAACCTTACCCCTCACCTCATAAACTAGCCTCGCCCTCGCCCCTGCCCGCCCAACATCGCCTCTGCCTCTTCGCCTCAGATTCTCCAAGCCGCGTTCTTCTCTTCCAATTGCTTCCGCCCGTCCCACTGACTCAGACATACCTTCCTTCTCCGTAATAAACAGTTATCTTAATCTTTAAACTTGTTCTTTCTTCCTGGGGCCTACCACCAGCCCTCACAGCGCTATCTATAAAAAAGCATGTGCATCTAAATTCTCGAAGAGCACACAGAAAACCAACCATCATGTTTGGAACAGATTGCACTCTCGCAAAAAGTAGCTTTCTTGAGCTTGATATGTTTGCTTTGCTGATTTGGTAAAGCACAATAATTGGCTGCATGCGAGCACTGCGGGGAAGTAGACTCGTGGATTTTGTTGATAAAGAGTGCATTCATTCTCTAAGTGAATACAGTGTGTGGGACACTGTAGCATGCCACTTTCTTATGTTGAAACAAGACATGAAAGAAATTTTCTGTCTGGTTCAGAAGCCATTCCCCAGTTTCACTATCTAACTTCACTCTCCGCTCACCCCGTGAGTGGAGCAGGTTGGGCTCTTGTCTGCGTATCTTTTCAAGGAGAGAAATCAAGGGACAGTGTTAATTTTTCTGGTTTTCTGCCTGGTTTCAAGTCAAGCTTGCCATATTGAATTCTGTGATGTTTCTATGACATTTTTGACTCCCATAAGTTCTAAATACTTATTTATGGATTGTTATCTTTCACCAGCTCTGCACTAGGGATAACCCCCACACAGCGGAGCCTAAAAAGGAAGGCACCCCAGGCGAAAATCAGTCCACTTCCAGCTGGGTTATGGAACTGGAAATGAGGCAGTCCAGCTGGATTCCATCTGGGTCCAGTTAGATTCCAGCTGGGTCCAGCTGGAATCCAGCTGGACTGCCTCATTTCCAGTTCCATAATCCAGCTGGAAGTGGACTGATTTTCGCCTGGGACCTCAGGAAAGCAGTGGTAGTAAGCGACAGCTGGCAACGCTGAAGACCAAGCTCATCCGGAATTTCCTAGTTAGGGTCAGCAAGCTCAAGCGAAGGCCGACCTTCAGTGCCGAAAAGCATCGATGCAGGAACCGAATGCTGGAGGAGCTCAAGTCTTCCGTGTCAGTCAATAGCTACAATTTTATCATCAGCCAGGTAGCAGGTCCGGGCATTTTCTGTTCACCTCAGGGCATGACGTGGACCGCAACAGATAAAAGGCTGGCCCTTAACTTGTACTTAAAGAGCCCTGCGGCATACAGGGTGCTAAGGAAGTACTTACAGCTACCATCAAAGTCGACATTGAAGCACAGCATTCTTAGAGTTGCGAAGGCTCCTGGCTTTTGTCCAGTGATCCTTCAGGCTGTTAATGCTGCTGCCTCAATTCCGGATGTGTAAAAGATGTGCATCTTCTCTTTTGATGAAATGCACATCAAGACACAGCTGCAATATTTAAGTGCTTCTGACTCAGTAATGGGTCTCGCAAAATTTGGGCAAGAACACCTTCCCCGGCCACTGAAGCGCTCTGCTTCATGGTCCGAAGCATTGCTGGAAAATGGAAGCAAATGCTAGGCTACTTCTTTTCCTCGTCGTGAACACCAAGTGACATTTTGCAGGCGCTTGTATTTACTGCTCTGCAGCATCTTACAGAGTGCGGCCTCAAGGCTGTGGGTGTCGTTTGCAATCAAGGGTCAACAAACGAGAGGTTGTTTTCTCAGTTCGGTGTTTCGCCTGAAAGGCCTTTCTTGTTTTCAGCAAGTCAACCATCTCTGCCCTTTTTCATCCCCCGCACCTTCTGAAGTCTACGAGAAACATCCTCTCCAAGTACAACATAAGGTTTGGTGGATCAAAAATGGCAAAGTGGTCTGCCATTAAGTATTTTTATGCCAAAGATTCCCAGAATGTGTACAAGGTGGCACCTAAGTTAACCAATCAGCACATAAATGTAAAAAACAAGATGAGGGTAAAATATGCAGCACAGGTTCTAAGTCATAGCCTAGCTGCTGGCCTGTGCATGATACAGACATGCAGCAGCGGTACTGACGACTACTCTGGAACAGCGGAGTTCGTCAAGCAAATGGACGAGCCGTTCGACATGCTGAACTAGCGGTCGGTCCTTGTCACACATGAAAGTGTTTGCACGGGCCATTACTGCAACCTCTACACATGTTGCTGCACTAAAAACGAAGCAGGACCTCATCAGGTCGTGGGGGCTCCTCACAGTAGAAGGAAGGCATGCATCATCCTCTTCTTGCAAGAGAGACTGGCTCATCACCATAACCGTAGTTTTGCAGATGTGGGAACAGTTTCAGGTTGAGGGTCTCAGCTTCTTGATGACTAACCGACTGAATCAGGACTGTCTCAAAACTCCTTTTCTGTCATTCTCCAGAAAGGGGGTTTCCGGGACAGCCCTGACACCGAAGAGTTTAAAGCCTCAGTGAAGGCACTCATGACTGCAAACCTTATGTGGTCAGGCCAGGTCACCAACTGCAAGGAGGACTTCAATGAAGTCCTGCTTTGTGCAGGTAGTTTCTCGTTGTGCAACTTGCCATCAGAGGTGATTATTGAGGAGGGTGCAGGGGAGGGTGCAGAACAGAGCCAGTTGGATGACCCTGTAGATGCTGCTGAAGGCATGAGAATATTTGAAGAAAAAAAAAGCCACAGCCTATTTAGCAGGTTACCGTGTAAATCGCGCAGTAACCAAAGTTGGACAGTGCTCACAGTGCGTCAGTTTGATGATTATACAGAAGGTTCTGAGTCCCCTATTAATGCTCCTCTATTTCAAGGAATATGAACCTACATTGATGGCTCAAGGTCTAAAATGGCCATCTGAAGCTGTGGTTGCTTTTGTGGAGCAGGGTGCAGAAATTCTTAACACTGCAATTGCCGGACACTTGCATGAGGCGGGTTTGTACAGTTTTGTAGATACCTGGACCTAGAAATGCTCTGTGCAGTGTGCTGCCCGGAACATAAGGATGAGGCTGCTCAAACTCTCTTGCATGTTCTGTTCATGGTATTAGTCCCCACAAAACTAAGAGAGATAAATTTATCATTTAAGAAACCATTGTACGACTCAACATATGCGCCATGCCCTTCATCAGTAAAAGAGCTCGGAGCACTCCAGAAAGCCTGTGCTTTATCCAAGCAACAGAACTTACGACACGGAGAACAGTCAGATGCTTTCAATTCTGTAGTATTTCTTAATTGCTGTAGATAATGCTGTGTGCATGCAGTTTTGAGTTTGTATTGTTTACTTGTGCAGTACATATATGATTTGATGTGTTCTATTTTTCATGCCTTTGATGTCGTTGTGACCTGTCAAAATGTGTTGCATTGAGCTGTGTGTTCGATCATTGCATTTCACACATGCCCTAAAAACTGCCATCCACAATATTCCTTTTTACATGCCCGTACTCTGCAAAAATACAAAAAAAGAGGGTCGTCGGTTTTGTTGTATGTTTGTAAATCGTCGGCTTCCGTACAAACTTTGCTGTATGGCTGTATCGTGCTACGTTTGTGACTTTTTTGATTGAATTATACCATGCAGAGTTCCAATAAACAGTCCTCTACATGAAAAATGCTTTCTTGTCTGAATGTGATATCCTGGAAATGGTGTCCTGTGACAGGCGCTTCAAATTAAAGCAATATGCAACGCGAGGAACAAGGGAACCAAAATACCATGGGGGCCGCCATCTTTGAAAGCAAAAAATCAAAACCGAAGCATAAAAAGTGGTTTAGTTTGCGATATGTGGTGAGGGGTGCTGCCTGCAATAATACTCTCAAGCCTGTGGTGATCGGCTTCCCGATCACCACAGGCTTATTCCGGGCCGGCGCAGCCATACCTTTGGCTATTGTAACGCACTCCAAGCATCCAAGCGAGCGAAGAAGCAAAAAAAAAGTGATCGATGAGCGAAAAAAAAAAAAGAAAAGAGAAAAGTAGGCGACGTGACGACGACGTCAAATATGTTAATAACCCATTCAGGCCACTAGGACAGGTACAGCCGTTAACATCCACGTTTCCTCAGGCACTCTTTCTGCGCTCAAGCGTAGGGTTCTTGTTTCCGCCGCCTCAAAACATGGCGTTACAATCACCGCCTCTACTGCTGCCGGGTCGCCCCTATTTGCCCCTAGATGGCGCAAGTTGTAGCTGTCGCGTCATAGGCGGCCGGATCGCCACCGCTTGTTTCGCGCCTCCTTCTCTCTCTCTCCCTCCCTCCCCCCTCCCCACTCACTCCCCCCCCCCCCCCGCCAGTTTGCTTGCCAGATTTTATTTCTCTTCGATTTCTTTCTCTTTTCTGGGGCTTTCATTTTGAACCTTTTTTTTTTTATAAATCACTGTAGAGTAACTTCAGAGAAGCTGCTCCCCAAGCGGGTAGGAGGCAAGGAACGCACATTTACTTTCATACATACTTTATTATTTACACAGATCTCTTGCATAGAAGACATATACAGATAATAAAATTTACGGAACAATAGAACGGATAGCATGAGAAACACGTAAGAGCATAATTAATGAAATATACATTTATAAATGATATCGCAACAACACAGTTTTGATCAGCAGAAACTGGAATGTTTTTGCAGACAAAAATATATTTTTTTTTCTACCCAGCTGATAGATGACCTGCTTTTACGGTTTCTGTGCTTTCCTATCAGCTGCAGACCTTTTAAAATTAGGTTTTTACAGATCTCTTCTTTTTAAAGGCGTAAATGCCCCACGGTTCATAGCAGAACATCTGGAGGAACTTCTAGGCGATTGCTGGACAGAGATGGTCTCCAACTGCTCTGCCATGAAAGCACAAAGATTCTTCATTACATCATCCTTGTATAATAGATTGGGCACGCATGCCAGAAAGCACTCTTCAAGCTTGCCCATAAAAGTAAGGCAAGGGTCTGTGGGCACAAAGAGAGCACCAAAAATGCCTGTGTCGTCCTGTGCACTTAGCATGTGGTACAGCTCAATCTGCTTGCGGATTTCAGGTGCAACGTTGCTCCTACATAAGAAGAAAAACGAAAACAAACGTGGGTGGCAGTTTAAGTACTGTGTTCACAGGGTTTCTGCCGCATGGGATTGAATAACGCAACCAGAATTGCACCACATAAAACGGGCTTGAAACGAAACTAACTAAAAAAACGAAACTTTAGCTCTCGCTTCGGAACTCCTTTGGGAATAGAAAGAACGACAAGACTTTCGACTTTGTGGAGTTCCCGCACATCTTCAAGAGCAGAGTAGCGCCAAGGCATCCTCTTCCGAGAGCACCAGAACTTTCGAGGTCAAATTAACGCGGACTGAGCGAACACCACGTTTTCCGCAGAACACTCGGAGCAGACGATCAAGCTCATCGGATGTCAATGACCATTGCGCCAGTTGCCACGGTTGCCACCATGTTGCCCCAGACGGCAGCGCCTGGAGGCCCAGCGGCAGTGTCGATCGTAACGCCATGTTTTGAGGCGGTGGAAACAAGAACCCTATGCTTGAGCGCAGAAAGTGTGCCCCAAAATAATGTGAATGGTAACGGCTGTACCTGTCCTAATGGCCGGAGTGGGTTATTAACATATCTAACGTCATCGCGACGTCACCCTGACTCTTGGCAGCCTCTACCGAGGTTTCCTTGAACGCCGCTAGCTGCGTCAGCCTGCTTATTCTACAGTGGGCAAACTGCATATGATAACCTGTGGTCTGACCCTTGTAGCAGTTGGAGATTGTCGCCAGGCCTCATTCTTGACCGCTTAGACTGCTGCTATTCGGGGGATTCCAGGACAGGAGTATGTGACGACTCAGTCGCCCCGTCCCGTGTACCCCGGAGTTAGGGCGGTCATGTCCTTCTGACGAGCCCGAGTGCATTTTTAAACAAGTTCTTCCAGTCGTATTCCTAATGAGGCGTAACACTATCATCACCGCCAGCGTCGCATTCACGCGGTGTTTCAGCTTTTTACAATTGGTAACTTACTTACGCAAGCTTGAAGAGGCCAAACGCCTCCAGAAGGATATAAAAAGGCTAGTCCATATAGCCCATCAGAAGTATGTAGCTGACATTGCGGCCTTGGTCTTCAAGCAGCCTAAGCGGTTTTGGGCCTATGTCAAGCGGCAGCGTAAAACATCCTTGAGCCCCTGCTTTACCCATAACAACAAACCAGTCAGTCTTCCTGCGGAAATAGCGGAGCTCTTCAGCGCCCACTTCGCCTCACTCTGGTCCAGCGGCAGCACTCCCCTGGCAGCTTCATCAACTCTAGAAGAAGCACTCGAGGGAACCTCGAGCACAACCACAGGCTCCTTACCCTCTATCACCATTACAGAAAGCGACTTGGAAGATGCCCTATCAAGGCTCCACCCTTTTCAGAGCCCCGGACCAGATGCCATACATCCCTCACTCCTGAAGCTCTCAGGCCCCAACCATGGGCCAGTATTAACTAGGATGCTTCAAAAGATTATAGACGCAGGCTCTGTTCCCTCCTCATGGAAACAGGCATTCATCACCCCTGTCCACAAGGGGGTGGACTGCGCACTGACCTCATTGAGTCCTACCGCCCGATCGCCACAACATCGGTGGTCTGCAGAACCCTGGAGCGAATTGTCAACAAGAAGATCCTGTGCCACCTTGAGGAGAACAGCATTTTGTCAAACGCCCAACATGGGTTTCGGCCCGGAAGGAGCTGCGAGACAGCACTGGGTGTCGTGGTCCACACTGCGAGTGCGTCTCTTGACAACCGTACGCCCTGTGAAGTGGTGCAACTGGATTTCGAGAAGGCATTCGACCGCATTGATCACCAACTCCTGCTTCAGAAACTCATTGAGGCAGGTATCAAGGGTTCTCTGCTCCAATGGCTGCTTAGCCTGGTCACCGGGAGGACACAGCGCGTGTTGTTCCACGGCTCTGCATCAACGTCTCGTGTTGTTCTTTCGGGGGTCCCTCAGAGCAGTGTAGTTGGCCCCACCCTGTTCTCGATCTACATCAATGGGGTCACGAAAGTCCTGCGCTCCACAGCAATTTTGTACGCTGACGACCTCACGCTGATTAAGCCCCTAAACTCATCTCAGTCCTACCCCGAACTTCAAGCCGACCTAGATGCTTGCCACATGTGGTCTATAAGCCACCTTCTCCCACTCAACGCTAAGAAAAGTGTGACAATGACACTCACCATAGGTACAAAGAGCCTGACCCCCCCGCCCCTTGTTTTGGGCTCTGTTCCCCTTCAGCGGGTCCAGAGCACTACCCTGCTGGGGGTGAGTTTCGACAACCATTTGAGCTTCGGAGGCCACATAAGGGGCATTGTTGCAAAGGCGCGTCGGTCACTAGGCTTTGTAACTCATGTCACACGTGGCATGCCACCGAGCGCTTTCCGGCACCTATACACGGGATTGGTGCTACCCCACCTAGAGTTTTGCTCATCTGTGTGGAGCCCCTCCCAGAACTCCCTCAAACAAGCCCTGGAGAGTGTGCAGCGCAGGGCTGCTTACACGCTCTACAGGCGCAGTGTGTCTCGTTCCACGCTCTCACCCTACAGAGACATATCCACGACGGCCCTCCTACAGGGAGCTAACTGGCGCAGCCTTGAACACAGAAGAGACGTGGCTTCCATCCGTCTCTTCTGCAACCTGATGGGAACCCCAATGAAGCCCTCAGAAGCTCCTCGCTTCAACTGCCGCACCGGAAAGATGCAGCCTCTCCTGGCACGTACGCTACGTCACCTCGAGTCATGCTTGATGCGCGCAGCCAGGAATTGGTGCTCTCTGCCCCCTGAGCTGACTGGAGACATTCCTGATGACCCTGAGGACATTAGAGCTCTCTGCCGGCAGGCCTCAAGTGTGCTTCCATAGACCTCTGCCC
>JAZHYW010021881.1:0-14939 GCA_037355805.1 Ixodes ricinus
TTCCGCTGTATAAACATAGACACAACAGAATTACAATTGCTGGCTCCGTTGGTCGGCACTTTTTGAACGCTGCAAAAAAGTGTAACTGGTCATCAGCAGATTCCTAGCGAGAGGCCTGATAAGGCTCTGAAGGCGATACTTTTGTTGATTCTATTTTTTTTGTGTGTGTGCTATGTTGGCGCGCGTGGTCAAACGCTTGCATACGCTACAAGCGTGGCACGTAGGCACCCTAAGATCGTTCAAGGTTGAACAGATATATCCCAATATATAGGGTGCCTCAATGTCCTTCTGCTTAGGGTGTTGCCACCCTTTGTAGTATACCCGATGCCGACAGAACGCGCTCATGGGTAAAATACACAAATACATCAACGAAAACAAAATGTCGCCATAGCGCAGTCAGCGCCACAAACGCGTGCCGGGACACGCTCTTTCACGCGCTTCTGAACAAAAAATAAATAAAAATAAAAGTGTGGGACGAACTGGCCAGATGTCTCCACCCTAAGGAAAGCGCACATAAAGGCATCCTACTAATATGTATTTGGAAATAAAAAAAATATAGTCGAATGAGTTGCAAAGAAGGCTAAAATACTTATTCCAAACAACATTTATTTTATGAAACATTATTTCAGATATTTTCATTCTCTGTAGACCATGTTTGGTGGCTATACTCTGTTTCACCTTATGTTGTACCGCAGGAAAGGCTACAAGCGCGAGCTCCATGCTCTAGGGCACATATCGGCGGCACATGCTCTCGTGCACCAAGGGCAGCTACCAACGCTGTGAGCTCGCGCTTCTAGCCTTCGCTGCGGTACAACATAAGGTGAAACGGAGTATAGTGGATATGAAAAACAAAAAAAGAAGAATGATTTCTATTATTTTGAAGAATTACAATATATTTTCTTAACCAACAAACAGGTGCTTACTCTGAGATGCAAATTGAATTTTGACGTTAGCGTTCTGGCGCCCGAAACAATATTTTTCTAAATTTAACACTTCCCGTTTTGCGGATTACTAAGAAAGCAAAACGGGCCATCAATAGGTAGAAAATACGTTTCTACCTAAAGTAAGGCGTACGTTTTTTTTTTCTTTATTTTTCTAATTTTTAGGCAAACTCAAATGAACCTCTATATAACTTTAGTGTCTTCATAAATAACCTCGGGCATTCACTATGCTATTGTCCTTTATGAACACCTCTTTCAACAGTGATCTTACTATGTCACGGTGGGATGAAGCGGTGCTATCTTACCTGTCTGGAAACAAATTGGGGTGTGTCTATGTTTATACAGCTTAGTGCAGGGGTGGCCAGGCTGACCCGGCCTAAGAGCCGCATACAAAACCACAGAACTTCCAAGAGCCGCTGGGGGGGGGGGGGGGATTTTTGTCCAGAGGAATAAACGAAACTCGAACTACCTTCGATCTATCCGAATCAAAAACAGTCCGAGTGTACATAAGGTGGAAGTAGCACACGACTACCAAACCGCAACCTGTCTTTCGATTCAAAACGCGTTCTATTTCTCTTTTGGGGGAAGTGCTCGTGTGACCGGGAGGGAGGCGGGTGTGTGTGTGTGTGTGTGGGGGGGGGGGGGGGGGGTAGCCGCATGCTGCTCGCGAGCCGCAGATTGGCCACCCCTGGCCAAGAACATAGTCTGACTCAACGGGCGACTTGTCTCCCAGCTGTATGTGAGAAATTTAGCCAGTGCAGTACAACCGCTAGCCTGGGGTCTTTAACGTGCATCACGCAGTAGTGATAAACGACCGCACGCCGGTATGATGCTCATCCAGATCGAAACGGGCAGGGGTGGCAAAAGCAAATTGTTGTGTGTATGTTTATACAGCCGGAAGTTAGTCTGCCTGAGTGGGCGTCTGGTGTCTCAGCTATAGATGAGCAATTTAGCCAGTGCGGTACAACCGCTAACCTGGGGTCTTTAACGTGCACCACACAGTAGTGATACACGACCGCACGCCGGTACGATGCTCATCCAGATCGAAACGGGCAGGGGTGGGGATTGAACGCAGGATCCCTGGGTTATACAGCGCGAGCTTTCGCTCCACGTGCTCCAAGCTGGTGTGCTCTATACTTCGTTTCAGCTTGGGTCCAGACGCAGCCGATGCTACAAGCACGAGCGTGTGGCCCTGAACAGTGCCTCTTACTGCACGAGCGCGCGTGCTTGGCAGGGACGCTGGAAGCCCGGAGCTCGCGCTTGTAGCATTGGCTGCGTCTGGACCCAAGCTGAAACGAAGTATAGCCCACTCGGCCACCGATCCTTTTTTTTTCTTCTGTTTTGCACGTGGCCACCGATCCCTCTTTATCTGTCTGGACCACCGTGGTCTGGACTAAAGCCCTTCGATATGTTCGCATTTGCCTTGCAAGTGGTGTCAAATGCGCCAGTGCACGAGGCCCGTATCTCGAGCGGCCCCTGGAAGCAGTTATCGGCGCAGTACTGAAATGAGCGGCCCTTCGAAACGAATGGCAGCGGATCACCCGCTCCTCGCACGTGTCTTGCGCATTTCTACAACAATGGTTGGCGGTACTTGTAAGCGTGTCAAATGAATTAAGTCTGCACTTGCCGGCAGCGCCTTCAACTTATGGAATTTACGAGGATAACTCGAGTGCAACATAGCTTTGTGTATTTGAGTGGTTCTTTTTCGCTGACAGGCAGACAGATGGAAAGTGTCCTTTCTTGCCATACCCGTTGCCAATGTTGTCAGCTGCTGTGCACTTGGCGCGCGATTGTGGACGAGTAGTAGAGCCGCGCCACTTGCATGGACAGAGAACTCCTTGGTACAGTTCACGGGTGGGAAACGGTTGCTTCTTGTTGCTTTTGACTCGACGCGCAGAAGTGTAAACCTCGTCGACCAGGTCCACACCTCCGGACGTGCAGAAGTGTGGACCTCGCCGCGCAGAAGTGTGGACCTCGCCACTAAATGAGCTTGCTTAGGGTTGGCACTCTGTTTCCCAATATTGCTGTGGGCGCCGCCATCTTGGTGCTTATGCAGAGCAGACGCAACTGCCGATCGTCATGATTCAAAAGTGCGACTTCCTCAGCATTAGATGCGGTGTTAGGAAACTCATGGAATATTGCTTTGATCTGTCGCGAAGCGTTTAAACATTTGTGGAGGACGTAAAAACGTTTCCTGTGATTTCAGATAAATTTTCAGATGACTGGCAGCCATGATTTTAAGCCACAATATGGACAAGTGTCGTTACCCTGAAGCGTAGCTTATTTAGTGGCACTAGGGAAGATCATGGCGGAACAGCGCAGTACTGAGCTAGATTTCAGACGCCATCATTCTCAACGATCATTCTTCAGTAGTGCCACTAAATAAGCTACGCTTCAGAGTAACGACACTTGTTCATTTTGTGGCTTAAAACCATGGTTGCCAGTTATCTGAAGATTTATCTGAAATCACAGGAAACGCTTTTCCGTCCTCCACAAATGTTTAAACGGTTCGCGACAGAGCAAAGCAATATTACATGCTTCCTAACACTGAATCTAAAGCTGAGGAAGTAGCATTTTTTAATCATGACGATCGGCAGTGGCGTCTACTCTGCACAAGCACGAAAATGTCGGCGCCCACAACAATGTTGGGGAACCGAGTGCCGGATACTCTGGGCGCACACTCTAAGAGAAAAAGGAGGAGACAGGTAGCAACGGCGGCTGTTCCTCCTTGTTGTAGTCAAGTTGCCCAGAGAAGGGGAGGAATGGAAGTTTGGATGAAAGGAGGAGGTCGAGTTCCTCCCTGTTCAGTTGGCGCAGGTAGAACATCGCGTACTGACCAAGTGGTCGAAGGTTCGATCCCTGAAAGGAGCGGTGCTTGTTTTTTTTGTTTTTTTCGTTAATTTTTTTAATCTTTTTATTTACCAAAACAGCCATAAACAAACCCAGACCGATGGAAGGAAAATTAAAGTCCTTATTATCCACGCAACGCCAAGGAAAACTATACAAATATCATTGCTACAAGCTTCATCAGCGCGCTGTTTGATAAACAAGATTTGGGCACCCAGGTTGGATCTAAGCCGTTTACGCAGGGCCAAGACGACGAGGTCGGTCCTTCAGTCGTTTCTTTGCCGCGGCGTTTTCGGCATTCACAAAGAAAGAGTTCAAACACATCCGTCACAAACCGCTAAGCTTCCAAACGATTCCGACACTGCTACGTACACTGGGCGGCTGCGGTGAATCAGCTGCGATCGTGGCGGGCTTCGGGCCTCGGTCTCTTCGGCCACATTTCTCGTAGCTCGGCTGCCCTCCACGGCCGCCTCGACCGCTGGGCCCTGACCCTGCACTCGAAGAAAAAATGGAGGTAAAAGGCAGCAACGGCGCGTCTTCCTCCTTCTACTGAAAACGCGCCCCCTAGCGCGACTCGAGAAGAAGGGAGGCATCTTCTTTCGGTTTCGTTTTTCGAGCACGTCGCGCACGTTGTTTAATAAATGTTGTTGAGTTCATTGAGCTTCAGCGGCAGCGAAGGCCGCCGTTAATACCATCTTCTAGTCCAAGCGTGCAGAACATTTCGGTTGCATTGACGTTTTTATCTACTATTTTTTTCAAACGAACAAATGAAGCCGCTAGAAACAGCGAAGTTCCGGAGCAGTGCCAGCAGCGCTACGTAGAGATGGGCAAATGGCTCACTTCAGTGAGCGGCTCGGAACAGCTCCAGCTCACTGAAATGAACCGGCACATTTGAACGGCTCACCGGCTCACTTCGGTGACTGGGTCACAGCGAGCCGGATCATTTTAAGCCCCTCCTTTAAAGAACGAGTGAGCCGTGGTTCTTTCGGAGAGAGAAAGCGGCAAAATAAGAATTTGAAACCATCGATAGTGGGCTATCGATGGGAATAGGCGCGGGCAGGAAGGAGTTAAACGAAGTGCGTGAAGACATTTGTTGGCGTTTCTTTCTGAAGCGGCAGGCATAACAGCATGTGAGCGAGCTCGATGTGAAGGCGAGCCGTGAACCAATGAGGGGTTAATCTCCGGATGGCTACCATAGGCTCCGCAGAGGCTCCGTCGATGCTAGCGCCAAAGCCCCAGTCAGTTACGGCCACTGAGTCTCTACTATACACCAACTCATGTTTACAAACAAACCGGAGCGCCCCTAGCGGACGCCACTGGCGCCGCGCATGCGCGGTGGATGGTGGGCAAGAAGCCCGCCGTCGCCCATAAACAAACCATTGAATTGCGTTGTTGTCGGCGTCGGTGGGAGTCCCCGTGCTCTTTTTCGCGTTGGAATTGTTGATTCTACGTCCTCCTAACAATGTCTGACTACTTGAGCGGCTTCAGCAAAATTAACGAGGCAAAACTTTGCGTGAATAATGTGACGTGCGGCGATTCATTTCACGTGGACGCCGCAGAATGGGCGCTAAAGCCTGACTCTCACGATGAGATTCTGCTCGCTATTTTCAGTCGCGACGTCGCTCGGGCTGCAAAAGCGTGGACCGTAGCTGAGATGGTGGACGTCGATACTGAAAACCGCAAGTAGAATCGGGCATTACAAGTCGGTGATGGCCACTGGTAACAATGATCAACATCTTCTTGTATCTACTGTTTACACTTAGCCTACTTACCCCAACCAACCTTCAAAAGTGTTTTGAGGCCTGCACTCAGTTCTTATCGCAATTACCGGGTCAACGTTTGGTTTACGGGCCGCTGTCGTTTGAACGAGCTGACGACAAAAAAGCAGACAAGTTTGAAAGAGCAGACGACAGTTCGAACGCATGCGCAATGGAGTGCGGGCAAGAAGCACCGCGTCCCGCGTCAACAAACCATTAGAATGTCACGTTGTCGGCGTCTGTGTGAGCCTGCATACTCTTTTTCGCGTTGGAATTGTCGATTCTACGTCCTCATAGCAATGTCTTACCACTTTAATCGCCTGAGCGAAATTATCAAGGCTCGTTACGCCGCTAAACTTGCGTAAATAATTTGACGTGCGGCGATTCATTCGCATGAACGCCGCAGAATGGACGCCAAAACCATGATGAGATTGTTCTAGCTATTTTCGGTCGCGACGTCGCTCGTGCTGCAAAAGTGTAGAAGGTAGCGGCGATGATCGACGTCGATACTGAAAATCGGAAGCGGGAACAGACCAAGCGTAACGAGTCGGTGATGGCCACTGGTACCAATGATCAACATCTTGTATCTACTGTTTACACCGAGCCTAGTTAAGTCTTTTGAGGCCTGCAATTACTTCTTATTGCAATCACCCGGTCAAAGTTTGGTCTACGGGCCGCTTTTGTTTGAACGAGCAGACGACAAAAAGCAGACAAGTTTGAAAGAGCAGACGAAAGTTCGAACGATCAGGCGGCCGTGTGAATTTGAAGACGCACTGAACCCGTGGGTGGTCCGGACAACTTGGCGGTTTTCTCTCGTTCATGTTGGAACAAAGCAAATACATCTGGCGACCACAAAGTGTTGCCCGCACAAGCAATCGTAGTTCGACAGCGTCTGGTTTGCCCTTTTTCACGGCTACTATCCACGTTCTCAGACGAACGGAGGGGGCAGAAACACATGAAAACTGATCTTCACAACCTTTCCAGACTCTCTTGGTACAGCCCCCGTTGCAGCATTTTGACGAGAAGACAGGTTTTTTGTCTGGTTTCTTCCAAAGGAACGCAGGAATGCATGTCTCGCACGGCGACTTCTGCCCACCACCCCAGACCGGAAGTGCGCCCGACGCGCCACCACCGCGACACCAACTCATGTTTACAAACAAACCGGAGCGCCCCTAGCGGACGCCACCGGCGCCGCGCATGCGCGGTGGATGGTGGGCAAGAAGTCCGCCGTCGCCCATAAACAAACCATTGAATTTCGTTGTTGTCGGCGTCGGTGGGAGTCCCCGTGCTCTTTTTCGCGTTGGAATTGTTGATTTTACGTCCTCCTAACAATGTCTGACTACTTGAGCGGCTTCAGCAAAACTAACGGGGCAAAACTTTGCGTGAATAATGTGACGTGCGGCGATTAATTTCACGTGGACGCCGCAGAATGGGCGCTAAGGCCTGACTCCAACGATGAGATTCTACTCGCTATTTTCAGTCGCGACGTCGCCCTGGCTGCAAAAGTGTGGACCGTAGCTGAGATGGTGGACGTCGATACTGAAAACCGCAAGTAGAATCGGGCATTACAAGTCGGTGATGGCACTGATAACAATGACCAACATATCCTTGTATCTATTGTTTACACTTAGCCTACTTACCCTAACCAACCTTCAAAAGTGCTTTGAGGCCTGCACTTAGCTCTTATCGCAATTACCGGGTCAATGTTTGGTTTACGGGCCGCTGTCGTTTGAACGAGCTGACCGCAAAAAGCAGACAAGTTTGAAAGAGCAGACGACAGTTCGAACGCATCCGCAATGGAGTGCGGGCAAGAAGCACCGCGTCCCGCGTCAACAAACCATTGGAATGTCACGTTGTCGTTGTCTGTGTGAGTCTGCATACTCTTTTTTGCGTTGGAATTGTCGATTCTACGTCCTCATAGCAATGTCTTACCACTTTAATCGCTTGAGCGAAATTACCAAGGCTCGTTACGCTGCTAAACTTTGAGTAAATAATTTGACGTGCGGCGATTCATTCGCATGAACGCCGCAGAATGGATGCCAAAACCATCATGAGATTCTTCTAGCTATTTTCGGTCGCGACGTCGCTCATGCTGCAAAAGTGTAGACGGTAGCGGTGATGATCGACATCGATACTGAAAATCGGAAGCGGGAACAGACCAAGCGAAACAAGTCGGTGATGGCCACTGGTACCAATGATCAACATCTTGTATCTACTGTTTCCACCGAGCCTACTTAAGTCTTTTGAGGCCTGCAATTACTTCTTATTGCAATCACCGGGTCAAAGTTTGGTCGATGGGCCGCTTTTGTTTGAACGAGCAGACGACAAAAAGCAGACAAGTTTGAAAGAGCAGACGAAAGTTCGAACGATCAGGCGGCCGTGTGAATTTGAAGACGCACTGAACCCATGGGTGGTCCGGACAACTTGGCGGTTTTCTCTCGTTCATGTTGGAACAAAACAAATACATCTGGCGACCACAAAGTGTTGCCCGCACAAGCAATCGTAGTTCGACAGCGTCTGGTTTGCCCTTTTCACAGCTACTATCCACGTTCTCGGACGAACGGAGGGGCAGAAACACATGAAAACTGATCTTCAAACCTTTCCGGACTCTCTTGGTACAGCCCCCGTCGCAGCATTTTGACGAGAAGGCAGGTTTTTTGTCTGATTTCTTCTAAAAGAACACAGGAATGCATGTCTCGCACGGCGACTTCTGCCCACCGCCCCAGACCGGAAGTGCGCCCGACGCGCCACCACCGCGGCGTGACGTAGGAGAGTTGAGTTAGACCTTTTCATTTTTGTAGTTGCCTCACCGGCGGACAGAGGCGCGGACGCACTCGGCGCCATTATGTTGCTTCAATTTGGTTGGTTCCGGTTTCAACGTGAACGCGGCTATTTGCTGTTTTACGCTGTTTTTGCGTAATTTTGTGATACGATTATTTCGCTGTAGCACACAACCAATGAAACAGTGGTATTCAGCCACATTGAGGACTGCGAGGTGTATTCTAGCCTAAATTGCGGGCTTTTTTTTACGAACTCCTTTGATGTATCTGATTATGGTCGGTCGCGCAACGCCTCACTGATGTACAGGGACGATTACCATCGTCTACGGCCATACCCGATGGCACACAGTTTCCTGCAAACAACAAAATAATGAAGAAACTAACACGCGGGTGTAAAGAAGCATATCGACAGCTTGATTAGCATCGTAGCTGAATCCGCCAGAACAGATGAACTCGCGAGTTTACTACTCACTGTTTGGTTTTCGTGGGCACCCAACCTTTAGTGAATTTCGCTAACTAAAAACGTATCGTGTGATGGCGGAGATAATTGATATAAGCAAATAATATCGTCTAGGCCTTTTTTTATTCAGTGTTTCAGCATGTTTTGACAGGCCGAGTAGGAAATTTCTCAAAATTATCAACCATGCTAAAACACAAATAAGCAGCATTTTGCGATAGTGGTGCTGGGAAATAAATTATTTTTATATGAACATTTGCTTACTCAACTATACGATATAAGTGACAGGCCCGTCAAATTAAATCTGGCATTTGTCTTCCGCAAAAATTGGCAAAAAAAAAATTTAGAGGGCACAGGAGGAGAAACACCTCGAAAAGTTTGGTTGAATTCTAGCGCTAAGCACCACTTCACGGACCTATGTGAACAAATATTTATTTGTTTGAACAGATTCGCTTTGTAAATTTCGGCGTCGCGAGCCACCACAAGTAAACCTCTATTCGCCATCGACAATCCTGGATTCAAACAATTGTTGTGCAGACGGCATTTTTTTTTCGGCGTCAAAGTTTGCGGGTTTATGGATAATGGCGAAAATTAAAACAGCGTACAAAAATAAAAAATAAACGAAGAAGCGCGTCATTATTGCGCATGCGCCGAACCCAAACCGCGTTTTGAATTTGCAAATAGAAAGGACATTATTTCTGTGCGCGTTATTCTAAAACTCGCCACTGTTAAGTGTCTGTGTCATGCTGTTTGGAATGGCGGAGCTAGTTGGTGAAGCATGTTTACGGGTAAGACAGCGCGAACAAGACACAGGACAGTGAAGATGCACGCAGACGAAGCGCTGTCTGTGTCCGAACTTCTCTACGCGTGGGTCCCAACGCTGCGACGCTGGTGGTGAAGCAACGGCGGATGTAGCACTGGCGTATCTTAAATATATTCAATAAATCACTTAAATGACTGTCGAAACGGGAGCGAGCACGGTATGCACGCACCAGGAAAACCGTCAACCGGGCCACGTCGCAAAAAAAGAGATTGAGAATCATATACAATGTAACATGATATTATGAACAAACACATCGCCTGATGTGACGTACCATTACTTTTAGCCTCAGATAAAATACAGGGTAAACGTTCGTTGTCTATCCCCTCCGCGATTTCCTCCACATAATCAAAAGAAACTGTTTTCAATATATTATGAATACAAAGAACGATACTTTGAGGAAATACAGATATAGTCTCCTTGTGCTATGACGGCCCCTGATCCTAAAGGCGCGATATGGATGCCTTTTCCTAGAATGTTCAGCCACCTTTGGTAAACAAACCACAGTTGTCATAAGGACCTTTCAACCTCGTGATGTCTGTAATCGAGTAGACGTAGCGGACGCAGTTTCCAGGAAGGCAGGAAAGCGCGGTGAAACGTGCCGGCCTCACCGGGAGGCCAGGGAGGCCATGGAGGGCTTTGGGTGTCACTACGGCGTAGTTTGCAGATACTGCACCTTCGGGATGGCTATTCCAAAGAAAAAAAAGCCATAACAATTGTTGTGTATTTGGCCGCATCAATACCTACGAGAATGCGCACGACACTAGACTTCTACAGCTCTCTTCGAAACCGTACGAGGCGGCGCTACGGGCTCAAAAGTGACTTGTGCGTTGATGCAAGTTGTCACGAACTTTCTGGAACGTGGACGAAGGGGGCCAGCTAACCTGCCGAGAGAGAGAGACGACTTGCAGCCTGGTTGAGGGTGGACACACTGACTGGGGCAGCGCGAGCTTCCCGGGCGTTTATTCACGGACACGCGCCCGCCGGCGCTGACGGCCATCGGCGGGTGGACTGGAGCAGCCACATACTTATTACACGCCTCCCCCCAGTTTGTTTTTTCTAAAAACAAAACAGTCAACACACGGGCCGACACCAACTCGGCTGGGCCTGGTCGTGTTAAGTCCTGGCCGGTCGACGGCGATGGCTACCCCGGCGAGTAGCGGTCAGGTGGCCTTCTGCTGCCGTGTACTCCGCCTGGTCGCTGGTGTCGACGCCGGGTGTGGCAACGCCGGGCGCTGCCTGCGCCGGTCGCGCTCCACCCAGTCCATGGAGCCGGAGGAACTGGATTTGAGAGTGGCACTGGTCCCGAGCTACAGGACTGGCGACTCTTGTCGCCTCCGAGGTGGGTGGCGCTCCACTGGCCAAGGCCGGGAAAGGACGTTGGTCCCCCTGCTGGCTGCTCTCGAAGTGACGGCCGAGGGCATGCCTGGTCCCGACAGGCCCGGACATGGCTGGCGCGGCGCTGGTGGTCCCGTCGGGCATGCGGACGAGCAGCGACGAGGCGTCAGCGCAGACACCATGTCCGGCAGACCAGTGGGCCAGGACGGAAGTTCCTGGCGCAGACCAACGCTCCCGGCCCGGCAGCTGGCCCGGGACGGCACCGGCCTGCCAGCTTCGGCTTCAGCTGCTTCAGGAGCGCAGTGGACCGGAGGTCTGGATGCAAGACGTCCAGGGGTGTTCTGACCATCCGGCCCAGCAGAAGCCTTGCAGGGGGCACGGCCAGTGACGTCGTGGGGTGTGGTCCGGTACTGCGGCACTGGCCACCTGCGTTCGGAAATCCCCGGGCTGGCTCTTCAGCTTGTTCTTGATGGTTCGTACCACCTGGGCTTACAGCACCATTTGAAGCGGGTGGTACGCGGAACCAGCATCCGGCGGATCCCATTCTCCCGCAGCCACTCCAGGTACTGGTGCTGGCGAAAGCGGGACCATTAATGGACACAATAATGTCCGGCAACTCTGCGCGCGAAGATTTGCCAGCGCCAGTAACAGGTCGCGCTCGCCGACGGAGTGGGGTGACTGGCAGTGCCTCCACCCACTTGGAGAAGGCGTCCATGCTCACCACAGGAAGTAGGCCCTTGAAGGGTCCCGCATAGTCCACGTGCAAGCGGGACCAGGGCCTCTGTGGGAACGGCCAGGGTGATTCAGCGACGCGAGGCCTGCTGTATTCTCCTGGCAGACCTGGCAGCCTGGTACGGTGAGCGATGTCCTGTGTCCAGGCCAGGCCACCACACGTGCGACCGTGCCACCATCTTGGTCTTCTCCACGCCAGGATGCCCCGCGTGCAGCAACTCCAGGACCTTGGCCCGGAGACTTTGTGGAATCACCACTCCTGGAAACCTGGCACAGCAGGCAGCCCTGCTCCAAGCTCAGCTCAGGTCTTGACTGGCTGTAGGCCTGGTGGCGCAGCTCCTCCCTCGGGATGCCGCCGTGACCACCTGAGACAGGACCGGGTCTCATTATCAGCCTGCTGCCACCGCAGTCCTGGTGAGCACCCCTGGTGTGGTCTGCTCCAGCAGAGCCCACGTCAGCTGGCTCAGGAACGGCAGCAGGCACCTCCGGCAGGGGCAGGCGGAACACTGAAAGGGCGCTGGCAGGTCCCAGGTCCTTCCCAGGGCGGTAGACCAGCTTGTAGCGGTAGGCAGGCCAGCGTCATGCCCAGCGAACCACACGTGGCGAGGCTTGGACTGGAACTGCCTTGTCAGCCCCCAGCAGACCCAGCAGCGGCTTGTGGTCCGTGACCGCCCCCGGAATTGCCGGCCCCGCAGGTACCGATGTACGCCTGACCCCGAACATGAGCGCCAGATCTTCCTTGTCAAGTTGGCTGCAGCGTTGCTCCGCCGCATGAAGCCGACGAGAAGCAAACGCCACAGGGTGTTCCCTGGATCCTGACCCCGTGCAGGACGGCTCCTACCCCGGGAAGGGCGACGCATCCACGGTGAGGACCACAGGCTTGGCCGGATCGTAGAGGCACCAACACAGGAGCCTTGACGACCAACTCCTTGCTGTGCTGGAAGGCCAAGTCCTTACCCTTCTTCCAGGCCCACTGCTGATCATCACGAAGCAGACGATGCAGCGGCTCTAGATGCGCTCGACAGGCTGGGCAGGAACCTCCTGTAGTAGTTGATGAGGCCGAGGCGGCTCTGAAGCCTCGCCGCCTGGGGCTTCGGCGCCTTGGAGCACGGCCTCAATCTTGCGGGGGAGCGAAGCCAGGCCAGCCTGGAGATGATGTGTCCCAGGTACTCCACGCTGGGGGTCAGGAACACCAGCCCAGCCTCGCTGTACTGCGTCCGCAGTCGTGCTGCATCCGTTCTGCAGGTCCTCGTCGTCGCAAAATGCCGGTCACCAGGATGTCCAAGTACACCGCCACGTCTGTTCTGGCGGTTATCCATCTCCTGGAAGATGGCTGGGGCTGAGCGCCACGCCGAACGGTAGGCGCGTGTACTGGAAGAGATCCCATGGTCGTCGAAATGGTGACATACCTGGGCGGCATCCTGGAGCACCACGCTGCCAGGTAGGCATCCGAAGGTCGAGCTTGAGAACTTCTGTCCCCGACAGGACCAGAGATCTTCTGGATCCTAGGCAGCGGGTACTTCTCGACGGTTGCGACGGGGTTACTGGTGACCCGTAGTCCCCGCAGATCCCGACGCGGCCGTCTCGCTTGAGGACGGAACAATCGCAGCGGCCCACTCGAGGTCTTGATTGGCACTGGGGATACCCTCCTCGCTGCAGCGCCAAGCGGTGCCCTGGGTGACCCCGTTCCAGGGCGAATGGCAGGGATTTGCCGGAAGAACCGAGGCCGGGCTCCTCGGCATGGATGACCGTCGTGCTGGCGAAGGTGCCCACCTCGGCTGGAACAGGGACTGGAAGTCGGTCAGGAGGCCTGGGACGTCTTTCACCACGCAGTGCAGCTTCTGCGCTCCGGCAGCCGAACACCATGAGCGGTCTGCTCCGGCCCAGCAGCGTCGGCGACGACCCTGGTTAGATAAAGGAAGATTGCCTCCTCGTCGCTAAGAACGCTTGACTGGGCCCTGACCCTGGACCTGGGAAAGCTTGCCCGGTGTAGCTGCGCAGCATGATCGGTCTGACGCAGCTCGACGGATCATCGCCTGGGAAGGTCCGCTTGAACAGCTTCCTGGCCATGACCGACACGCTGGCCCCTGTGTCCAGCTCCATGGTGATGGGTGCCCACAGATTTCAACAGACACCTGGGCGGCGTGGTACGGATGATGTGAGGCTTATTCGTCTGGCTACACGTCGAAAATCTGTGGGTCCTCGGCCACGACGTGGAGTCTCGTTGAGGGACCGGTCCTGGCGCCACTTGTCCCCAGCCGCGTTCTCTGCGACGGCCACCGGCCGCGGGTCATGGCTGGACCCTGGCTTGAACCAGGCTGCTGCTGCCGCTGCCCTGCTGGCTGCCGCTCGTCCCTCCCTCGGCAGATACGTGTGAGGCGCCCAGTCTTCCGCACGCAGCGCACTGTGCTTGGACGAACTCGGCACTCCTCGCGAGGGGAGTGCAGGCACCGCAGCGGCTGCAGGCACCGCCTGCGTCGCCATCTTGTTCACCGCCGCTTCCTCCGACGCAGAGCCGGCCGTACCCGCAATCTCGCTGGCGTCTCATGGCTGCTGCCTCCATCGCCTGCGCTGCTTACCCGCGTCGTCCAGCGAGGTGGGCCGGGAAGCCCAGGAGTCGTGGGGGCGGCCTGCATGGCGTGTTGCGGATGCCGCAGGACGAACCGGGGTCCTGAGCAGCGAGTCCAACTGGCCGCCGAAGGCGCAGGTGTTCGCTGTCCCTCGTAGCGCAGCGACGAACTGCCTGGTGGTCTCCTCGTCCCGGCGTTCCCGGGTTGCTGGAAGCGGAACCGCTCCATCAGCGTGGACGGCGTCGGGCTGAAGTGCGAGCGCAGCGTGGCGAGCAGCTCACCCAGCGTTTCACGTGCGGCGTGGCCGGCCGGAGGAGGTCGAGCAGGAGGCTGAAGACGCGGTCCTGCAGCTGCCAAGAAGATGTCCCGTCGCTCTTCGGGCGTCGTTCGCCTGGAAGAACACGACTTGTTTCTTCGTAGACAGGCCAGGCGGACCCATCTCTCGAACGGCTCGAGCCTGCAGAGCGGCATGGCGACAGGAGCGGCGGCGGTGTTGCGACACTCGGCGGCGTGGGCCGAAACTGCACGTTTGGTATTGGTCTTCCAGTGCCACGGTTCGTCGCCAGTGTCACGAACTTCTGGAACGTGGACGAAGGGGGGCCAGCTACCCGCCGAGAGAGAGACGACTTGGCAGCCTGGTTGAGGGTGACGATGACTGACGGCAGCGCGAGCCCCCGGCGTTTATTCACGCGGTGAT